>JAKELG010000122.1:0-136115 GCA_021527035.1 Lactarius vividus
CCGACCGTGACTTACCCGCCTGGTACCACGTGTCACCTCGTCTTCGAATATCTCAATTCCCGCACCGCTCGACCCACTCACTGTTACTACATTGTCGACAACCTCGAGTGGGAATATATACGCAAAGTCCCGTGTCCACCTCCGAACATTCCGATACAAGAGACATTATACACCTACAGGGACTCCACAGGCACGTATTGGCCTCATCCCGCAGTTTTCCCCGAGCACTCGGACAACCACAGGTTTCATCCCTGAGGGAACCCACGTCACAACAGCGTCTAAGTCAGACGAACGTCCGTGGTAGACGTTACAAGTAATACGTCATGGACTTTGGATCTTGCTGCCTCGTGATTCAGCTGACTGATGCTTCGCTATTGTTGTACGAGATGTGGATTACGCTGCTGACTGATGCCTCTATTGTTGTACGTGTTTTGGATTACGACGAGGACTGCGCATTCTATTATTAGTTTACGCTACTTACGCTATTGGCTACGTACAAGTTCAAGCAGAGCTAGAACTGGCCCCCTTACGTGTATTTAAGCTCGTAGTATTATGGACCAGGATCCCCATCTTGGTCTTCTTCGAATACCACCTCTTAACTCGTCTCTCGTGCTAGGAGTCTGCGAGACTCCTAAGTGAACTAGCTCCGGCATATCCCTTTGAGACCAGAAGGGATCCCCGTGACCTTACTCCCCAGTTCCCTTGTGAATGGTGGATACGCCAACTGTTACTTACCTGCCCGGTACTACGTGTCACCTTGTCTTTGAATATCTCAACTCCCAAGTCGCAAGGCCTTACAAGTGCTACTACATCGTCGACCACCCTAGTTGGAGGTATATCCGTAAAGTCTCCAGCCCTCCCCCGAACGTCCCTCTCGATCTCCCTCTCTACACTTATCAAGACTATCTCGGAGCCTATCAGCGTCATCCAGCGGTCTTCCCTGACTCACCCAACAATCACCGCTTTCATCTGGAAGGGAACCCACGTTATACCGACGCCTAAGTCAGGCCAACGTCCGTGGTAGACGTTACACTTGTTCTGGATTCTCTATTGTACTTATTGTCTAAGTACTTCCCTTTGTTCTGACCCACTCATTGTTCTGGGTCTTATTGTACTCTGTCTATTGTATAACGCCTTTATTGTACAAGTGCGTCATTGTCTCTAGACTGTATAAATAGTGTACCATGTACGCCCTGATAGCCCCAGTTCTCACTCTGTGCTATCGGGTATGTTTCCTACTCTTGTAATACCACCCAGTTCTCACTCTGTGCTATCAGACATCTCTAAGCTTACCTTGCAAGATCTCTGCTTCCCTGTGCCTCACATATCTCACCACAGTATCTCTTGATTCACTGTGAGTATGTGTCTCCACCTATGCTGTTCATCACAGAAGCGTCCAAGGGAAAGAAGAGGAAAATTGTGACATGACCCCCCTGCTAGACCTGAAGTTGCCATAACTTCAGTCACTGCCGACATAGTCGTATACGTCAGCGCTGGGGTCGTTAGTCTCGTCATCTCAGTCATCTACTGGGCAAACATGTCGGCAAAGGAACAGATACCTCCCGTGCTCCCCGCACCTCTGGCATGCCTCATATTGTGGACACTCGATCTCATTGTGTTGTGCATCAAACCTCAGGCACTTCCCGCACCAATGGGGGTGCTTGGAGGGTTCCTCAAAGGCCGGTGTGATGGGTGCAAGTCGGTGGATGAGACAGTTCTCAGATGCGTGAGCCTGACTTGTGCACCATATACACACACCTGATGGGGGCCTTTTGGGGCACTCACTCATCTTGTGCCCCCGCTTCTTGCACAAGTAGCATTTGTGCTGCTTCTGGGTTCAACTAGGTCCATCTGCAAGGCGTGGCATCTCTACGGGTCCTCCAGGGCGTGGCATGAGGGGAAGCTCCAGGAAGTAGTGGCGAGGTCGTGTGGGTTGAGTGGTGAGCTCGATGAACTTGTCAGTGATAAGGGGGATAGTGCCTGCATACTGCATGCACTTTGTAATGCCCTGTAACTTGGCATCCAGATGAAACTGATCCCATGTGGCTTCTTGCTCGAGTCGGTGCAGATCTGCCTGTCGTGCGTCCAGGGCGATCTTATCTCCGAGGCACTGTTGCAACCTCGCAACCTCCGCGGACAAGTGGGGGTTTTTGAGTTCACTCAGCACCTCATTGATCGTGACAGTGTGTGGATCCTGTGGGCTAAAGACTGCTAGCTGATGAGGGGAGATGGCTGGGTGTAGGGTTGAAGGGTGAGGTGTCGACAGATAAACTTCTTTGCAGTAGCAGGGCTTCCCCCTCCCCTGAGTTCTGATGATTTCCTGATAGTCATGGCAATAGTAGATATACTTTGCCAGAACTTTCGTGACATTGTCCTCTAGTGGGAGCATGAGGGGGAAAAAGAATGGTGTATCAGGAGCGTTAAGAAAGAAGGGGAGGCTGGGGGTCATCAGACTCTTTGTCATCCCCCTCATCGATTGGCTCCTCATCGTCATCTAAGGATGCGAGCTGAGGATCTGATCGCAGCCGACAAGGGGGTATGGCAGGTGTTAGTGAGTATGGATGGGGGAGGTCAGATGCTAGTTGTGACATTGGGACAACAGGCGTGAGGCCCGGAGGTGCCTCCAACAGAGGTGCTACTGCGGGTTCAAGCGGTGGTGGGGAAGACGGTGGTGGTGTGGGATCGGTAGGAGAGACATTGAGGGCTATAGCAAGGACAGGAATCAGGGGTCATGAAGGGATTACTGAATAGGGGGTACACGATACAAATGGGGTAGGAATGCCCTCTTCTTGTGAGGGGACAGTGAGTCGTTCAAGGATTATGGTGGATGGGGGGTGGGGTCTGTCAGTGGCAGGAGCAGTTTGAGGGATGATGGGGGTTGACATGTTGATGGATGGGTTTCTGCTTTTTGCCTGTCCTTCTTATAGTTTTTGTCCCACTCCATCTGCTGTGGGGTTTTGGCGGTAGAAGTCGGTGATAGCATTCAGCGCATGTTTAACGTGGTCAGCTGGTTCCCACGTGCTGTCACTCATGGGGAAGCCCTTCCACTTAACTAGGAATTGGAGCTTGTGCCCTCGTCCATGGAGTCATGATCCCATGATCTGCTCCACTTCGAACTCCTCTTCTCCATCCACGAGTTCAGGGGGAGGGCGTGGGAAGTTTTCCCCATGTAGCTCTGTCTCCCTATATGGCATCAGGAGGTTTGCATGGAACACCAGGTGTATTTTCCACGTGATTGCTAGCTCCAGCTCATATGTAACTGCAGATATGTAACGTTACCACAGGAACATTATGTGCGACATGCATGTCACTAATTCGCTCAGGCCAAGGTAATGGGATGTAGAGTAGTCAGTTAAGACTAAGTTCGGTGATGAACAAGCACCACATGGCCTCCTCTGGCATGTGGATGATAGTCGGGAAGTTCAGGGGTTCAAGCGCAAGGGTGAACCAAAGTCGTGCTCAAGCGAAACAGCGAGCATAAAGTCGTTTGTGGATTGACAATGATGTGGTATTACACAAGAAGTCAAGTCTACCGTACAAGCTAGGTAGTGTGCGACTTATATACTAGTACAGGATGTTTGTACACAACAAACATATGGCGCGATATGTGGGTTCTGAGTAAAAGCGGAACAAAGGTGCAACTATAGTAGGAAACATAGTGATTGCGCGGGGTCATGTGCAAGTCAGCTGAGCCCGGAGCGCCGTGAACTTTGATATACAGGGAAGGGGGCGTAAAGGCGTATCGTGCAGCGAAGAGATCATCAGAAACGGTTGGGCGCATAAGGAGTTATGGGCATATCAAGGTGGGGTGTGGGAGTAAGAAGCGAGGAACGGAAGCGTCCAGGAGAAAAGAAGGGAAAATTGTAACATTACCCCCCTGTTAGACCTGAAGTCGCCACAACTTCAGTCACTGCCAACATAATCGTATACGTCAGCGCTGGGGTCATTAGTCTCATCATCCCGGTCGTCCACCGGGCAAACATGTCGGCGAAGGAATAAATACCTGCCACGCTCTCCACACCTCCTACATGCCTCGTACTTCGGGCACTCAATCTCATCGTGCCGTGCATCGAACCTCAGGCACTTCCTGCACCAGCGGGGGCGCTCGGAGGGCTCCTCAAACGCCAGGGTAATGGGTGCAAGGCAATGGATAAGACAATTCTTGGAAGTGTGAGCCCAACTTGCGCACCATACACAGACGCCAGTCAGCGG
Source organism: Lactarius vividus (assembly GCA_021527035.1). Taxonomy (NCBI): domain Eukaryota; kingdom Fungi; phylum Basidiomycota; class Agaricomycetes; order Russulales; family Russulaceae; genus Lactarius; species Lactarius vividus. The sequence continues at coordinate 4,213 of JAKELG010000122.1, forward strand.
TCTATTGGGGCATTCACACATCTTATGCCCACGTTTCTTGCACAAGTAACACTTGCGCCGTTTTTGCGTTCGACTGGGTCCATCCACGAGGCGCGGCATCTCGAGAGGTCCTCCAGGTCTTGGTACGAGTGGGAGCTCAGGGAAATAGTGGCGGGGGCGTATGGGGCGAGTGGTGAGCTCAATGAATTTATCAGTGATGAGTGGGATGGCACCTGCATACTGCATGTGCTTTGTGATGCCTTGCAGCTTGGCATCCAGGTGGAATTGGTCGCAAGTAGCCTCCTGTTCGAGCTGTTGGAGATCCGCCCTCCGTGTGTCCAGAGTGATCTTGTCTCCGAGGCACTGCCGCAACTTCGTGACCTCCATGGATAGGCGGGGGTTTTTGAGCTTGCTCAGTACCTCGTTAATGGTGATGGCGCGTGGATCTTGTGGACTGAAAACGGCGAGCTGGTGAGGCGAGATGGCAGGGTGCATAGCAGTGGGGCGTGGTGTCGACAGGTAAACCTCCTGGCAGTAACATGGCTTTCCCCTTCCCTGGGTTCTGATGATCTCTCGATAATCCTGGCGATAGTAAATGTACTTTGCCTGGACTTTCGTGACATCATCCTCCAGTGGGATCATCAGGGGGAAGAAAAACGGGGTATCAGGAGCGTTGAGGAAGAACGGGAGTCCAGGGTCGTCAGACTCCTCGTCATCCCCTTCATCAACCGGCTCCTCGTCGTCATCTAATGATTCCAGATGATGGTCCGGTCGTAGCTGACAAGGGGGTGCCACTGGAGTTAGCGAGTAAGGGTGGGGAAGCTCAGACGCTAGCTGCGACAGGGGAACGACAGGCATGAGGCCTGGGGGTGCTTCCAAGAGGGGAGCTACTCCGGGTTCAAGTGGTGGAGGGGATGATGGTGGGGGTGTTGGGCTTGTAGGGGAAACATTGAGTGCTATGGTGAGGACAGGAGTCGGCGGTTGTGAGGGGATGACCGAATAGGGTGTCCGAGACACAAAGGGCATGGGAATCCCCTCTGATTGCGATGGGACCGTGAGTTGTTCAAGGATGAGGGCTGATGGGGGACAGGGTCGGTCAGTTGCTGGGATGGTGTCATGAGGGATGGGAGTCGTCATAATGAGTGGGGATGTGGAGACCGTTCTTTGTTTGCCTGTCTTCTTATAACTTTCGCCCCGCTCCATCGGCCATTGAGTGTCAGTGATAGAAGTCGGCGATTGCATCCGGCGCATGCTTGACATGGTCAGCTGGCTCCCACGAGCTGTCACTCATGGGAAAGCCTTTCCACTTTACTAGGAACCGAAGTTTGCGCCCTTGTCCATGGAGCTGCGACCCCATGATCTGCTCCACTTCGAATTCCTCTTCTCCATCCACGAGTTCAGGGGGAGGATGTGGGAAGTTCTCCCCATGCAGCTCTGTCTCCTTATATGGTGTGAGGAGGTTTGCATAGAATACCAGGTGTATCTTCCACGTGCTTGGCAGCTCCAACTTGTACGTCACTGTTGATAAGACCTTCTTGATTCGGAAGGGCCCATGATGTTTAGGGGCCAGCTTCGCAGTGGGGTAGAAGGTTCTGAGGTTTGTTCCTTCCAGCCAGACCTGGGCTCCTTCAGCATAGGGAATAAAACGGCTTCTTCCCTTCTTTGCCATAAGGTTTTGCGCGTGTTTAATGCAATCTTGCACATGCTGTTGCCTCGTGGTCATTTCATCTAAGCGCTGGTCAACTGATGGTACTGCGGTGGGTTTTGAGACCCAAGTAGTTTGTGGTTCCCATCCCATAATGAGTGAGAATGGGGAGTGCTTTGTTGTTACGTTCCATCCTGAACCCCGTGCGACCAGTACAGACTCGTGCAGCACAGCCGAGCAGTACCGCGTTGAATGGGTTGCAGCTGCCAGAAGTGAAGGTATCGACCCCGGAAATATCTTGCATTACGAGTGTGACCCGGGCTGGCAAGCACTCTGGGAATAGCCGAAGAAGACGTCAAGCGCCCGTCACGTGACCCTGGCACGTGACCTGGTCTAGACTTGCACCAGAAGGGTCCAGATGAGCTTGTGCCTGGATCATGATTGGATCTGCCTCATGGACTGTATGGTTCCTAGCTTCTGATGGATTGTCTGATTGTGCCTGTGGCTTGATGCGCCCAGGAATTGTATGTTTCAGCCACTGATTGATGGACTTCTGACCCCGTTTCACCTTTGCCTCATTGTTGACCTTGTGATTGTATGCCCCTGACTCATGTTACCTTACTTCCGATTGGACGATACGTACTAGGTTTCGGACTCCAAGCTGAGCTTGAAAGCTCCTTGGATGTGTATAAGTAGCACCCCAGTCTCGCTGATATCCCTCAGCTTGACTTCTTGTATTCTACCAGCCTACAAGTAGACCGAAGCAGATACAGGTAGCCCCTGTATAGTTATCCCTTCTCTGATCCTGTCTCCTTTGCTTGAACACGTCCTCCTCTTCTTCTTTGCCACACGCGTTATGCATATCCTCGCCGTTATCGCCTATGGTATTGCCCAAACTCTAGAAGAACTCAGCAAATCCCAAGATCTCAAGAATCCGACCGGAAGATAGACCAGTCGAAGTCTTGGTCGCCACCGTGATACCGCAAGAACCCCCAAGTTTCCCGTCGAGTGCCGCACTCCGGAAGGTACGCCCGCTGGAGCGTAACATTTGTGGTAGCATTCAGCCAAGAGTTGTGCGTGAATTGGGCTACTGGGAGTGCTTCAGCCCAGTTGTCTTGCTGAACATTGCTCCAATGACGTAAGTACTGTTCCAGCCATTGGATGGTACGTTCCGATTGGCCATCTGTTTGGGGGTGATATGCGGAGGAAATGTTCTGCCATATCCCCAGCGTGCTGCACAATCCCTTCATAAATGCAGATGTAAATCGTGGGTCCCTATCTGTGATGAGCTTGCGGGGTATCCCGTAGTGTGGGTAAATGTGCTGGAGGTATAGTTGTGCTACCCCTTCAGCGGTGATGGCTTCGTGACAGGGTATAAAAATTGCAGCTTTCGAGCAGTCGTGGTCTGTGATCGTGAGGATGGAGTCGAAGCCTTGGGATGGGGGTAGTTTCGTAATAAAGTCCATGGCAACGACTTCAAACGGCTCTGCTTTGGGGTCGGTAGATATGGGGAATAGGTGGGGTTTTTGTTGGTGGGGGTTAATTTTGTTGGCCTGACATACGGCGCATCCTTTAACATACTCCTCAACGTCTTCTCGTATGGTGGGCCACCAATAGTCGCGTCGTACTAGTTCGCGCGTATTGGTGATCCCGGGGTGGCCCATGCTTGGAGAGTCGTGAAAGAAGGAGATTACCCCCCACCTAAGATCATTGTCCCCGACAATGACCAATGTGTCATCTTTCCACCACAGCCCGTCATGCTGTTTGAGGTTGTGGTGCTTGGCCCATCATGCCGCTTCTTCCTTATCAGCGTTCTGAGCCACCCTGGACCAAATATCCATATCACATATTGACATTTGGGTGGCTCGGATAAACCTTTCAGCTGGTAGGACGATAACATTGGTGTTGTCCCCTTTGCCGGACTCATAATCCAACCGCCTGGACAGGGCATCTGCTTGTGCGTTCTTCGTTCCTGCCATGTGTCTCAGAATGAAATCGTATTCTGATAGCTCTAGGAACTCTCGCACGATTCTCCGGTTGATCTTCCAGGGTTCCTTCCAATATTGGAGGTTGGCATGGTCGGTGTGGATAATGATTTTATGGGGGGATCCTATGAGGTATGTTCTCCACGCTCGTAGCGCTTTGACCACGGCCAGTAGCTCCCGGTCATAGATGTTGTAATTTCGTTCTGTCTCTGTGAATGACTCGGAGTGGAATGCTATGGGGTGGAACTTTTGGTCGGGGCCTAGCTGATTTAGCACAGCTCCAACTGCGACATTTGACGCGTCAACCTCCAGTTCAAATGGCTTTGCAAGGTCCGGGAATAAGAGTACAGGTTCTTCGCATATGTGCTTCTTAATATCTTCAAAGGCGTTCTGCTGTATGTCACCCCAGTGCCATTGGACCTCCTTTTTTGTGAGGTCGTGAAGAGGTTGAGCGAGTTGGGAGAACCCTCGTATGAATCTTCGGTAAAAGTTGCAGAATCCTAGGAATGCACGAACCTCCTTGAGGCTCTTCAGGGGTTGCCATTCCTGGATCCCTCAAACCTTGACGGGGTCCATCTGCAGTCGCCCGTGGCCAATAATGAGCCCCAGGTACTCCATTTCATAAACCTCAAACTTGCACTTCTCCGGTTTCACGTAGAGATCGTGTTCTTCACAAAGTCGTAGTACTTCATGGAGGACTTTCTGATGATGGTTCTTGTCATTGGCGGTGGCGACGAGGATATCGTCCATATAGACAACGACCTTGTTTGTCAGAATGAGGTCGCGAAATACGGTGTCCATCATTGTTTGAAAGGTGGATGGGGAGTTGGTGAGGCCAAAGAACATGACGTGCGGTTCGAACAGTCCTTGGTTGGTTTTGAACGCCGCTTTCCACTCATCTCCCTCCTGGATGCAAACATTATTATACCCCCATCAAATGTCCAACTTTGAGTATAACCACGCAGTTTGGATGCGATCGATGAGTTCTGGGATAAGCGGAAGGGGGTAATGATTTTTTATGGTGAGTTCATTGAGGCATCAATAATCTTGTACCGGGCGTAGCTTTCCGTCCTTCTTTTTGATAAAGAAGAAGGGTGACGCGTAGGCGGATTTTGAAGGGTGAATGTATCCCTTCTCAAGTTGTTCGTTTAGGAAGGCTGTAAGTGCCTCTCCTTCGTGCGCAGTTAGGGGGTACACTTTACAGTCAAGTGCGGTAGGCGCATCGGGGAGTAATTCAATGGCGTGATCCCATACACGGGACGGGGGAAATTGATGTGATGCTTCTTCACTGAACACCTTACAGTGTGACCAATATTCGGGAGGAACCATTTCCTTGAATGTTCGGATCTGTTTCTTAGCCGCTTCCTGCTGGGCAAGGTCTGATGCAGTGGTCGTTTTTCGCAGGAAGGTGATGGTTGGCTCTGATTCTTCGTTCACAACCTGCTTCCATGCCTCCTCATTGAGCTCATACGCCTGTAGGGCCCTGATGGCAGCTTCTAGGGGCATGGAGTCGCTCTGGAGGTTTAGGCTGGAGATTACAACTGGTTGGAAGTTTTCATTCAGCGTGGCATTTCTCCACTCTATCTCAGGCTCGAAGGCCGAGAACCAGGGGTAGCCCAGGATCGCTTCGTCCTTTCCTAGGTTGGTTACCAGGAAACGAAGTGTCTTCGTGCACTCACCAGTCCGCACCGCCAAATCGGTGTACTGGGTTATCGCGCTGTCTCGGTTGTAGGTTCCGTCAACATTCCATATGGTTATGGGAGCGGAGACGGGCCTGGTTCCGAGATGCGTTCGTTTGAGCAGTTCCACACAAATAAAGTTGTTGGTTGCTCCAGAGTCTGATAGGACCTGTCATTCGGCCATTGCGTTCACAGATTTGAAAAGGACTGGGATTTGCATGGATCGATATCTGCTATAGTACATGTGTAACGCCTTTACCCAGGCCGACGGGTTCAGGCGTTTGGAAAATCCTTTCCTCCAAAAAGCTTCTCCACCAAGAGGTCCTGCACCTCTTTTGGTTGAGCGGCCAGCGCTGCGATCTGAGTGTCAGCTGCTTCATCATTTGACAGTACGCGGTTTGCTGATATGGCGACTCGAGTAACGAGGGGGGGAGGCGATACTGCGGGGGTAGTGGGGACAGGAGGAGGTGCTCCTCCATCGCTTGTGGTTTGAGCAGCGCGAGTGCCTTTTTGTGGGCAATTACGCGACACATGACCCTTTTCTCCGCATCGGAAACATCTCCCCTCCGCAACCATCCTTTGCTTCTCAGCGTCTGTGAGGGTTGCGCAGGCTCTTGTAACGTCTACCACGGATGTTGGCCTGACTTAGGCGTCGGTATAACGTGGGTTCCCTTCTGGACGAAAGCAGTGGTTGTTGGGGCTGTCGGGGAAGACTGCAGGATGCCGCTGGTAGGCTCTGAGGTAGTCACGGTAAGTATAGAGGGGAAGGTCGAGTGGTACGTTCGGGGGGATTGAAGGGACTTTACGGATATACCTCCAACTGGGGTGGTCGACGATATAGTAAGACTTGTAGGGTCTTGCAGTGTGGGAGTTGAGATACTCAAAGACGAGATGACACGTAGTACCGGGTGGGTAAGTAACGGTCGGCATATCCACCATTCACAAGGGAACTGGGGAGTAAGGTCACAGGGATCCCTCCTGGTCTCAGAGGGATATGCCGGAGCTAGTTCACTTAGGAGTCTCACAGACTCCTAGCACAAGAGACGAGTTAGAAGGTGGTATTTGAAGAAGACCAAGATGGGGATCCTGGTCTGCAACACTACAAGCTTAAATACATGTAAGGGAACCAGTTCTAGCTCCACTTGAACTTGTACGTAGCCAATAGCGTAAGTAGTGTAATCTAATAATAGAATGCACAGTCGTCATTGTAATCCGAAACACGTACAACAATAAACGTATCAGTCAGCAGCATAATCCACATCATGTACAACAATAGAAAGTCATCAGTCAGCCGAACATGAGGCAACTAGATCCGAAGTCCATGACGTATTACTACCGGCACGTCTAGTCATCACGAACGTGTCAGAGTCCAAAGCCGGGCCAGGCAGTCCGAAACCGAAACGTAACATCACCCCCTTTTCAAGATCAAGCCCCAGCTTGACCACGCATGACCGTGAGGGGGTTGGTGCCCACTTCCCGAAGGGCCTTGATCTGTGCTATCTCCTCGGCATCTTGCCTTGCCTTGGGTCCGCGATGGAGCGAGGCTCGTACGTTCTCGATGCGGTCGACCACGTGAGCTCTCTGGAGGCGGGCGACACACCTGTTGTGCTTGATCTCTATCCACTCCAGTTTCATCTGCTTGGCGGCCACTCGATGTTGTTGCACCCACCATCCCAACATCATGCAGCGGTAACGGTGTATCTCTGCCATGAGGGTCGCGTCCTTCATATGAAGGAGCGCCTGGTCGACCGAGTCGACTAGTCCCATGTCGGAGAGCAAGAATGTGAGGTTGTCGTCAGTGTAAGCAGGGGCAGAGGACTGTTCGTCGTAGTAGGGGACAGCATGGACGGGCTTCCCGTATTGTTGGTTGCATCCGGCCCGGAAGGCCAGGATGAAGGGGTCAGCGGTGAGGATGAGCTGAGTATACCGGGCCAGCCAAAGACGTTCCTGAGCGTCTTGAATCTGAAAGGGAATGTAATGGACTCCCCTGTTGAACTGATACCCCCTGGGTGGAGGTGTCTCCACACGACTCTCGGCCTCCTGCACAGATTCCTCTTCTGGATTGCGGCGAAGCACAGATGGATGCGGCGTCGGTAGTGTGATAGCTTCCCTGGTGGGTCCGCATAGCAGGGGGGTTTCCGAGTGTGTCGAGGTGAGATGGGTGGCGTAACGTAAATACTGATGCGCCTCAAGGCATTCCACCGGGTCATACAGGTCCCCGCCTTCGTCAGGGTCTGGTGGGGATGTTGGTCGGCTGGATACGTACCCCTGTTCGTCGCCTGCTGGAGTAGGCGCTCTGGTTGGGACGTAGTTGCTTCCGAGCCTGCTGGGCTGATTGGTCTCAGAATAAAGAGTGGGGGACGGCAAAGGAACTCAGGATGACGCGGGGGAAGGAGGACGACTCCCTCGCTGGTGAAGGGTGAGGGTAGATGACAGGGGTGATGGTGGCGTGGACTGTACTCGGTAAGGTGCGGATAGCTTGGTGTTGACGACATAGCAGAAGTTGACTGGGGAGGAAGGACGCATGAGTAGTGGTGGTAGTAAAGGAAGGGGATGGGGACGTCTCTTGGGATTTCCCTGCGCTTATATGTGTTTCCCAGGCGGGGTTGGAATTTTTGAATTCCCAAATTGCGTCATCTGCGAACACGTCATCCTTGTCGACCCACTGATTGTCCGAGTCCAGGTATCCCTTCCATTTGACCAAATACTGCAATTTGCGGCTTCTGCCAAACTGCCGAGAGTCTAGAATCTTCTCGACCTCGTATTCTTCTTCGCCACCAACTAGATCCGGTGGTGGGCGCTGATAGTTGGGTCCGTGCGTGGGTGTTTCGCAATAGGGCGTAAGGAGATCCACATGGAACACTGGATGGATCTGCCACTGCGTGGGAAGTTCTAGGAGATAATTGACTGCGGACATCACCTGAGCAACCTTGAATGGGCCGTGGCGTCTGGCCACTAGTTTTGCCGTTGGTTGATGCATACGTAGGTGGCGTCCTTCCAGCCATACTTGATCCCCAATCTGGAATTTGGGCATATCTTTGGCCTTGATCCACCCCTGCTGCGCTTTGATCATCAATGACTGCGCGCGCTGGCGGAGTTCTTTGAATTGTTTGACCCTGAGTGCTACTTGTGGGATCGGGGATGGCCTATCAGTCCAATCGGTGCGGGGGTTATACCCCATGAGGAGCTGGAATGGAGGTTCTTTAGTGGTTTCACTGGGCCAGTTATTGTGCGTAAACTCAGCCATTGGGAGGTAGTGGATCCAATCGTCTTGTCGTTTGTTGACCCAGAACCGCAAGTATTGCTCTAGCCACTGATTGGTGCATTCCGATTGTCCGTCGGTACGGTGATGGTAGGTGGTGGAGATATTCTGCTCGATGCCGAGGATTTTGCATAGTTCACGTGTGAATTTCGATGCGAATTGTGGGTCTCTGTCACTGATTATCTTGCTGGGTAATCCAAATCAAGGGAACACATGTTTCACATACAGGGCAGCAGTTCCTTCGGCCAATATCTCTTCTTGACAGGGGATGAACAGGGACATCTTCGTACAATCGTGATTGGTTATCATGAGGATCGTATTGCAGTCCTGCGCCACAGGGAGTTTAGTGATGAAATCAAGGGTGATGGTTTCAAATGGCGTAGCTTCCGGTTTAGGGAATATTGGGCGTAGTGGTGCTTTGATGGCCCTGGTATTGACTTTGATTCTTTGACAGTCAGCGCACCCTTTGATGTAGTCCATCACTTCGTGTCAAAGACCCAGCCACCAGTAATATTGTTCCACGAGTTTGATCATTCGGCTAATTCTGGGGTGTCCATATACGGGAGGGTCATGATGGTTCTTGATGAGTTCCCGCTTCTCTAGGAGTCCTCCTGTGACTACACGGTGTCCGTCTTTGTACCATGTGCCTTCAATCTGTTTCAGCCCATGTGGGTTGATCCAGGGATGGAGTTTGTTGATGTCTTGGGCGTATACCAGGTTTACCTTTTCCATTTCCTGTACTGATATGGTGGCATTGATTCAAAGGGGGTCTTCCATGGTGTCTAGTGCTGCGGCTCTGACAAAGACTTCATCTGGCAATACCGTGACATGTTCGTTGTTGCCTTCTCCTTGATCATAGTCTGGGCATCTAGATAGGGCATCGGCTCTTCCATTTGCCGTTCCTTTGATATGGTGAATCTCAATGTCATACTCTGAAAGTTCAAGTACTTCCCGGGCTACTCAGCGGCTTATCTTTTGTGGGGAGTGCCAGTATTGTAGGTTCATGTGATCCGAGAATACTTTGATCTTGTGTGGAGATCCCGCTAGGTAGTGGTGCCAGTTCCGAAGTGCCTTGATGATTGCTAAGAGTTCTAGGTCATAGATGTTGTAGTTCCGTTCCGCTGCGCTGAGGGTGTTTGAGTAGTAGGCAATAGGGTGTCTTTTACCGTCTTCCTTGCGTTGGAGTAATACTGCTCCCACTGCAAAGCCTGAGGCGTCCACCTCCAGCTTGAATTGATCTTCCAGTTTGGCGTGTGCGAGTACCAGTTCCTCTGTGACAAGTTTCTTGATTTTGTCGAATGCCTCCCGTTCTGCGATCGTCCATGTCCATTCGGTGTCTTTGCATGTGAGTTTGTTGAGAGGTCGTGCGTGTGTGGCAAAATTTTGAATGAAAGCGCGGTAGAAATTGCAGAAGCCTAGGAATGATCACACCTGTTTGACGTTTTTAGGGGTGGGCCAGTCTTTGATGCTGGAAATTTTGACAGGGTCCATACGAGTCACCCCCTTTTCAATGATTACCCCCAGGTAATCGATGCTAGGGGCGTGGAAGATGCACTTCTCTGGTTTGAGGAAGAGGTCATTTTGCTCCAGTAAGTCCAATACGTCGTGTACCGCGTCGATGTGTGCCTGTTCATTAGATCATGTAGTGATGCCAATGTTGTCCATGTATACCCTGATGATCGTCCCTTTTGTTTCATGGTAGGCGATGAGGTCTTTACAGATCTCGTTCATCATTGTTTGGAAAGTTGCCGGGGAGTTCGTTAATCCGAAGAACATTACCATGGGTTCGAAGAGTCTGTAGCGTGTTTTGAATGCCGCTTTTTCCTGGTCTCCCTCTTTGATACGTATGTTGTTATACCCCCAGTGAATGTCGAGCTTAGTGAATATGAACGCTCCGCTAAGATTGGCGATGAGTTTGGGTATGAGTGGGAGAGGGTATTGGTTGCATATGGTCCACTTGTTGATGTTCCGGTAGTCCTGTACTGGGTGTAGCTTTCCGTCCTTCTTTTTGATGAAGAAAAAGGAGGATGCGTACAGAGATTTAGAGGGTCTGATATACCCCTTTGCCAGTTGTTCATCTATCCATTCCTTTAATGCCTTGTCTTCCACTTGGCTCATCGGGTAGACCTTGCAATCAATAGTGTCTGGGGCATCGGGTTTGAATTCGATGGCGTGGTCCCATGGCTTGGAGAGGGGGAAGCGATGTGATTCTTCTTCGCTGAAGATTTTGACGTGTCATTGATATTCTTCTGGGACTGCCTTTTTCTCCGTGTATTGCTGGGCTTCGATGGCTAATTCCATGGACGTGGTGGCTCAGAGTCGTGTTGCCTCTAGGTCACATTCTTGCCATAATTCTTCCTCGACATGTAGTTTATCGGGTACTCCTAATATCTTCTGGAGTACAAGTTAAGCGATGACGGGATCTATGCGTGGTTTGGTGGGATTGATTGTGCGAAGTACGACGGGATACTCAGCTTCGTTTAGTGTGGCGGAGGCCCACTGGATATTGGGTTGGAACGTAGCCAACCAAGGGTATCCAAGGATGATGTCTTCTCCTCCCATGTCGGTCACAAGGAATCTCATGTCCTTCATGATTCCTCTTGTTTCGACTTCGAGATCCACGCAATGGGTTATTTTACCCCCTTTGTTGTGCGTGCCGTCAATGTTCCAGATCTTTCAATGATGGTTTAACTCCTTGAGGCCTAGCCTCATTCTCCTTGTGAAATCCGGATGGATAAAGTTGTTAGTGGCTCTGGAGTCCACTAATGCTCGTTTGTCGGCCATGGCATAACTTGTGCGCAATGAAACTGGAACATGCATAGATTGATAGCGTGTTATGAACACAGAATTACACCGTAATGCCCTCACCCAGGCCGTTGGGTTCAGGCCCTTTGAAAATCCTCTCGCCCCATTAGGTCCCAGACTACCAAATCCCTGGCTTCTTTGTCAAGGTTCCGGACTCCGTTTATCCAGCTGGTCGCCCAGTCTTGCGGCGTCTCAGTGTTGGCGCGGGCGCCGCAGCTACTGCTGCCGTCGTCTTCGAATTGGATAAGAGGTTCTTCGTGAACACTTTGCACTTCTTCAATGAACGCGCTGCATCCCTGACGTGGCTGCCAGTTCTGATTGTTGCGTGGGTGGCGGGGTTGGAGACAGTTGCGAGACATGTGTCCGAGCTTTCTGCAGTTGTAACAGTTGATGTTCTTCATGTCTACGATCCCTCTTCCCTGGGAACGTCCCCCTTGGGGAGTGTACAGTGGTTTGGCGTAGTCCATTTCTTCGGACCCCGCGAGACAAGCACGGACTCTTCCTGGGGTGGTGTCCATTGCATCTGGATGGTTTCGGAACGATTGCCATCCCTGGCATGGCTGCTGTGGGCAATTTGGGGCATTGAACGTCCTTAGAGAGGTGTTTCCCGGCTTACCGGATCCCGGGGGTTTACGTCCCCCCAAACACATTTGCAAGTGCATCCATTTGCACTGTTGTTCCAGTACCGCCACTTTCCACTGGGCATACGTGTTGGGACTGTGGAAGTTGTACGCGTTCTTGTATAACTCGACAGGGAGCCCGCTGGTGAATTTGTTGAGGACGAGGGAGTTGTCGAAGCAGTATCCTGCCTCATGTACTGCTTTCTCAAATTTGGCGATGTAGGAGTTGATGTCTTGCCCTTCCATCCGGAATCCCTTCTGGAGGTCTTGCTGGGCATGTTCCCTTTCAAGGGTGTCCGCGAAGGTGTTGCGGAAGCCAATTTCAATAGCTTCCCAGATCCACTTGTCGTAGGGTCCGTGCTTGGCCTTGTACGCCTTGACCCATTTGGTGGTGGACAGGACCCATTCGTTGACGTGGTCCCCCTGGATATAAGTGAGGAAAATCAATGCTTTGCGGTAAGGAAGGGTGAACGCAGGGTTGTCATAGTTGGTTTTGACAAACAGTTCCCATTGGGTGAGGAACTGCTGAACTTTGGTGCGGTCTCCAGTGAACACCAGAGGTTCTTTGCCCATGAACTTCTCGGGCTTGGTTCCGCTTGATACATTTGGTCTGGTGAAGAGAGGTCCTCCAGGGTCTCTTCCCCTGTCATCTCCTCCTCCTCCGCCATGTCCTCCAGGCGGTGGTCCTTCCCCCCGACTGATGCATGCGGGTTCCTGGAATGTGGTGGGTTGTTCGGTGATTGTGGTAGTCATATCTGTAGGGATGGACTCAGCTATCAGTCCCAACTGGATTTCTTCTTCTTCGGCTTGGGCCTCGAGGATACAAATTTCTTCCGGGTTACTGGCGAGTGATGGGGAAGGTGCGGGTGTCTTGGGTGTAGGTGATCGGACGGGTTCTTCTTCTTGTCCATCAAGAGTGTCACGGTACGAGCTCAGTGGACTTGAATTACGATACGAGGTTGGACGTGGACGCTTACCATACGGTTATGACTACGATAGTAAGCGTAAATTAGTCATGGACTCGTCATCAGTCAGCAGAAGTCGCACTAGCATGTGATAGTTACTCTGACTCATAACTAGGATAGCGATACTAGGGTTCGAGCTATTATCGCTAGTAGTAGTTACCTTGGAGAGGAGCTTCAAAGCTACCTCCGCAATATGTATAAATAGTGGGTTGCGAAGACCAAGAAACGCCATCTTGGTCTTCTTCAGAATACCACTCTTTCAACTCGTCTTCTAAAGCCTCACGATCTCTTCCCCTTCTAAGGGGAGTATCGACTTCGTCGTCTTGACCTTCGCGTCTAAGACCCTGGCCCTTTCGACGCGTCAAGTCGGAGTTGCCTTAGTATTACTAGGACGTGCACTGTGGATCGCCTTAGTCGTATTCTACGGAGTCACCGAGACACTCCGCGCGTGGTACCAACCAGCTAAGTTGTGAACGCTCTAGCACGAGTTCAAGTCGAACTAAACGCACCGTGGTAGCGTTACATTAAGACCAAGATCACCAACCGTGGTGTTCACAACAAGAGACCAGTGGAGAAACTTTCGACCTTACAACCTCGAAACCAGAGGAGAACGATCAGTACCAAGACGATTCTTAGGCGCAGCCAGGTGGAGGGAATACAGAGGAGACACCGGCTACTTCGTAGACTTCCCAGGAGAAGCAATCAGATATCGTCCAGTTGAGTTTAACTACTCTAACTTCTGTTGGACGGAAATTACGTGGAACCCGATAGACAATCGGTGGGACGTCGTCAGACCAGCAGGAAGACACTACCGCTGCGACATTGATTCAAGAGAACTCCAAGGAGACGACTGGGGATCATTAGACAGAGATAGCGACAGTAGCGAAGAAGAAGGACCCAGGAGACAAGCATCCTCGGAATCGAGTCACGAAGAGCAAGCAGAAGAACACACGGCTACAGAAAGCGAGGCACGACCAGGAACAGGGGACGACTCAAGCCTGCTAGCGCACATAGCTGAGTCCTTACACATCACAGTACCAGAAGAAATTCACATCCGCAGTCCTATGACCACAGTAACTGAAACACAAGCAATGGAAGAAGTACAACGTATAAGAGAGGAAGCCGAAGCCATCCTCAATCCCATTAACCCCAACACCGGACACCGAATGACGGCGGACGACGCAGCCCTTTTTAGAGCAATAGGACCAGACCACCCGGACCCACCAGAAGGACCACCCCCACCACCGGGTGGACTCCCAGGAGGACTCCCAGGCCAAGGACCGACAGGAGGAGGGTTCCCAGGAGGGGAATTCCCAGGAGGAGGTCGACCACCAAATGGAGGAGGACCACCACCAGGAGGACCCCCAGCAAGAGGACCTCCAGGAGGGGGACACGGATCGGATAGGCTATCAGGTGAACCCCCGACCGTATTCGATGGAGATCGTACTAAATACGAGGCATTCCTCACGCAATGGCACGTGTATTGGGGAATGAACTTGGAAGCCCCCATTATGCAAAACGAATATCGACGATCCCTCCTGTTCCTGGGATACGTTAAAGGAGTCAACGTCAGCGAGTGGACATTATCCATCCTCGAATGGCTCAATCGAGAAGTACGACGAGGGGTAAATCAATACTCCCAAACACTATGGAACCACGTAGCAGCAGAATTCGCCAAACGATTTTCAAACATACTCGAGGAAGAGCAAGCGCAGGCGGAACTGCAGAAGGGAATTAAAATGACAGGAGAGGATATCGATACGTATGTGGTCAAATTCGAGCAACTAGCCAGAAAAGCTCACTATAACCTAAACGACCGACAAACTATCGACCGGTTCACTGCGGGGCTACCACGAGCTCTATTCATGAAAGTCTACGAACTAGACGAACCACACACGTTTGAAGATTGGAAAAGATGCGCACTACGAAGACAGAAGCAATACATACACATGAAAGCTCGTCTCGACAACTTCAAAACGAAAACGCCCCCCTCATCGGCCCAACCACGATGGAGGCCACAACCTCCCAACTGGGGACCGCCAAGAGGGCCACCACCACCCAGATATGACCCAAACGCAATGGATACATCCGCCGATAGAACACGCGCGCGAGTAGCGGAAGTCGGCGACCCAAATCGCCCCTTCATCCCAAGACCACAGAGAGGGGGATACGGAAGAGGAGGAGCATCCCAGCCCCGAGACATGAGGACAGTCGTTTGCTACAACTGTAACCAAACAGGACACTTCTCACGAAACTGCCAACAGCCACGCCGCCGCGCAACTACCAGTCGTATGGCGGACACCGACTACTATACACAAGAAGAACCACCCGCACAAGTCAGGGCAGCAAACTCCGCACCACCACAACAAAGGGCCAAAGATTGGCTAGCAGGAGTGGCAGGAGAATCGGACGACGTAAAAGACCTCATCCTCCAAGAAATGTGGGGAAAGGAGGGTTTTCAGAACGCCTAAACCCATCGGCCTGGGTGAGGGCGGTTAACTGTAATTCTGTAATCATGACTCGCTATCGATCTCTTAGAATCCCAGTCTCGATTCGCACGAATTACACAATGGCCGACATAAAAACGTTAGTGGACTCAGGAGCAACGGACAACTTCATACGCCCCTCGTTCGCAAAAAGAATGGGCTTAGGACTCCAAACGCTGGATCACCCACGAAAAATATGGAACATTGACAACACAGAAAACAAAGCGGGCAGTATCACCCATTTTGTAGATTTGGAAGTACAAACTAATCAACGACGACAAAAAATGCGTTTCCTAGTCACAGACCTAGGGAACGAGGACTTAGTGCTCGGATACCCATGGCTGGCAACCTACGAACCAACAATCAACTGGAGATACGCTACCATACACGAGAAAATGCTCCCAATCGTCATACGATCGATCAACCCCAAACAGAAAGACCACGTCATAGGAAACATCATCACGGAAGAAGAGAAAGAAGAAGCGGTAGCAGAATTAGAAGAAGAAAGTCACCTACGTTCAACAGCCACAGAACTGGCCATCAAAGCTAAGCAGTTTGATGACAAAGTAGAACTTCCTTCGACTTACCAACGATTCGCAAAGATCTTCAGCGAAGAGGCGTCCAATCGATTCCCCCCTTCCCGACCATGGGACCACGCCATCGAATTCAAAGAAGGCACCCCGCAAGCAATCGACTGCAAAGTCTACCCCATGACGCAAGAAGAAGACGGCAAGCTCAAGGAATTTCTAGATGAACAGCTGAAGAAAGGATACATCCGACCATCCAAGTCTCCCTACGCATCCTCCTTCTTCTTTATCAAGAAAAAGGATGGGAAACTACGACCGGTACAGGACTACAGGAAAATCAACGCCGTCACTATTCGCAACCAATACCCCTTACCCCTCATCTCGGACCTTATCGGAGACCTCAGCAGAGCGCATACCTATACAAAGCTAGACGTTAGATGGGGATACAACAATGTACGTATTAGAGAAGGAGACGAACACAAAGCAGCCTTCAAAACGCGGTACGGACTCTTTGAACCTACGGTCATGTATTTCGGACTCACAAACTCCCCGGCAACCTTTCAAACCATGATGAACACGATCTACCGAGATACCATCATGAAACACGAAGCAAAGGGAACAATCATACGGGTTTACATGGACGACATCGGCATCGCAACCAGAGATCCAGCAGGCCAGAAAGAACACGAAGAAGCAGTTTGCGACGTACTACAAGTGGCATTGGAACACGACCTCTACTTCAAACTCGAGAAGTGCCTCTTCAACAAGCCGCGAATGGATTACCTGGGGGTAATCCTTGAAAAGGGGGTAACACGTATGGACCCAGTAAAAATTTCAGGCATCAAAGACTGGCCAACACCCACGAAGGTTCGTGACGTCCGATCGTTCCTAGGCTTCTGCAATTTTTACCGTCTCTTCATTCGCGGCTTCGCGACCCACGCAAAACCACTCAACAAACTCACACGAAAGGACACAGAATGGAGATGGACGGATGAAGAAGATAAAGCATTCCAAAAACTCAAGACCCTAGTCACGGAAGAGCCGGTTCTCGCTCATCCAAAACTAGAGGCCCCATTCGAGCTCGAAGTGGACGCCTCAGGATTCGCCACCGGCGCGGTACTACTCCAGAAGAAAGAGGACGGAAAGCGACACCCGATTGGGTACTATTCGGCCACACTCAATGAAGCAGAAAGAAACTACGACATATACGACCTGGAACTTCTAGCGATAGTCAAAGCCCTCCGACACTGGAGACCACTATTGGCCGGATCACCACACAAGATCAAAATCTACTCGGATCACATGAACCTCCAATACTGGAAACTACCGCAGAAGATAAGCCGGAGAGTGGCCAGGGAAGTATTAGAACTCATGGAATACAACTTCGAAATTCACCACATCCCAGGAAAGAAGAACGGTCGAGCCGATGCATTATCTCGACGACCTGACTACGACCAAGGAGAACGAGACAATGAAAACGTAGTGGTACTACCAGAAGATATCTTCGTACGAACAACAACAGTACAAGCCGCAGAAGACCCGCCACAAACGGAGATCATCCTACGATATTGGGTAGACCCCCAACAGCTGAAGTTCATAAACGGAGCATGGTACAGACAAGGGAAGTACGTCATTACCGGATCTCTAGAAGAGAAACGAAAACTCATCGCCGCACACCATGACCCGCCGGTACACGGACACCCCGGAATTACACGGACTACAAGGCTAGTAGAGCGAAGGTACTGGTGGCCGGAATTGAAACTCGACGTCCGAAACTATGTACAAGGGTGCGCCGAATGCCAACGGCATAAAGTCAACACACACCCAACAAGAGCCCCGCTGACACCTATCACCCCGAAAGAGGACGCGCTGCCCTTCGAAACCATAGCACTCGACTTCATCACCAAACTCCCAACATCACAAGGATACGACACCATCCTGACAGTAACCGATCACGATTGTAGCAAAGCTTCCGTCTTCATCCCTTGTAACGAGGAAATCACAGCAGAGAAAACAGCCGGCCTTTACGCCACACACGTATTCAAACGATTCGGACTTCCATCAAAAATCATTAGTGACAGAGACCCCCGATTTGCCTCCAAATTCACACGCGAATTATGTCGAATCCTAGGGATCCAACAAAACATTTCCACGGCGTACCATCCCCGAACCGATGGACAATCGGAACGCACCAATCAATGGCTGGAGCAATATCTTCGCTTCTGGGCGAACGAACGACAGGACAACTGGGCGGCCTTCCTACCAATAGCAGAGTTCGCGCACAACAACTGGCCCCATGAGGCGACAAGGAAGTCCCCATTCTCCCTTCTCATGGGATACGACCCACGCGCTGATTGGCTCGATAAGCCTTCCCCTATCCCACAGGTCACCACGAGGATAGAACAATTCCGAGAAGCACGAAGAGAAGCTCAGGACCTTATCAAAAAGGCGCAATCCATGTGGATCAAACACCGAAATACTCCGAAGTTCCAAATAGGAGACTATGTATGGCTAGAAGGACGTCACCTGAGGACCAATCAACCCACGCCCAAGCTTGCGGCAAGACGGCATGGCCCCTTCAAAATCACACGAGTCCTATCTCCGATCAACTACCAGTTGGAACTTCCCACACAATGGAGCATCCACCCAGTGTTCCACATCGATCTTCTCACACCTTATCGCGAGACGCTCACTCATGGAGAAAATTTCCAGCGCCCAGCACCAGATTTGGTAGAAGGAGAAGAGGAATACGAGGTCGAGAAGATTCTAGACCACCGGATCTTCGGCAGAAAGAAACGCCTACAATACCTCATCAAATGGAAGGGGTATCCAGACTCGGAGAACCAGTGGGTCGACAAGGATGACATATTTGCAGACGAGGCGATAGCTGAGTATCAATCCTCGAATCTCCGACGCGAACATCACTTAAGAACAGCCCCAACTGAACGACAGACCCCATCATCCCTCCTCCACTTTCACACTGGACTCCTCTACTCCCTTATCACCACAATGTCCATTCCCTCTGCCGCTGAGGCCATCGCTCGAGTTGCCAACAACGCGGGCCCCGTCACCTATCAAGAACTCTGCGACGCGCTCCAGTCCACCATCCCGGCCAGCTACGCCGACGGAACCAGTAACCCCACCACCTGGTGGATCCTCTCTCAAGACGGACAACGTATCAACGAGGTCCCCTTCACGACGGCCGAAGTTGATCGGCTTCGCGCGGCTCTCCCAGAGTCTGCGCCTACCTCACCTCGACCTCTCCCAGTACGAGTCGAGTACCGAACCGAAGAAGAGGACCAAGACGCAAGCCACGGCCGACTGGGAGCAGTGGAAGGAACAACGATGGAGGCAAGTAGCGGAGGATTGGCAGAGGGAGCAACTCAGGAAGGCGGCCGAACGGAGGCGGGAAGCGCTTCGGAGGCGGCGGGAATGGGTGCGGGAGCGGAGGGAGCGACAAGAGGCGAGGAGACAATCCTCGGACAGGTCCGAGGGAGCTTAGCGGACAGCTATCCAGCTGAGCACCCCCTCATTTCCACCGCAACCAACACTGACAACCCCGCCGAAACCCCCTACGCCTGCGACACCCGCGGACGTCCCTTGTACCGAGGCGGCGTGCGAGCCGACGCACCCCCTCCTTTCCCCCTACTCCGACTCCGACACTCCACCATGGGACCGCCACCTCACGGCTACCGCTACAACCGCGGCGAAGATTTCATCCACTACCCAATCACCGACGGACAAGGACGGACGCGTCAAGCCGCGTACGTCCAAGTCATCATGGGCTCGGACCCCATCGTACTAGGCCTGGTGGAGGATAGTGAGAAGGTATACTCACAGCCTCTCTACGCCGAACCGCACGTCAAAGCCACGGGGAAGGAGCAATACCCCCAGGAGGACATGAGCCTCTTCGCCGGCGGTTACCACGACCGCCCTCGCCTCGACCGCGCCGTCAGCGAACTCCACGACGTCAGTTTGAAGGCGGAGATTCATCGGTACCGAGCCTACGCGTATGAGGCTGAGAGGATGGAGCAGCGGCTCCACCAACTCGCCGCCGCGCTCGGAGGAGTTAAAGGGGAACTGGCGCGGAGTAAGTTCAGACTGGAGATGGCTAATACGTTAGAGAGAATCGAGGAAGTACAGGACGGCTGGATGACGGGCCCTCGCCTTCGCCGGCGTCGTGGGCGCCGCGGCTGAAAAGGGGGTGATGTCACGGTACGAGCTCAGTGGACTTGAATTACGATACGAGGTTGGACGTGGACGCTTACCATACGGTTATGACTACGATAGTAAGCGTAAATTAGTCATGGACTCATCATCAGTCAGCAGAAGTCGCACTAGCATGTGATAGTTACTCTGACTCATAACTAGGATAGCGATACTAGGGTTCGAGCTATTATCGCTAGTAGTAGTTACCTTGGAGAGGAGCTTCAAAGCTACCTCCGCAATATGTATAAATAGTGGGTTGCGAAGACCAAGAAACGCCATCTTGGTCTTCTTCAGAATACCACTCTTTCAACTCGTCTTCTAAAGCCTCACGATCTCTTCCCCTTCTAAGGGGAGTATCGACTTCGTCGTCTTGACCTTCGCGTCTAAGACCCTGGCCCTTTCGACGCGTCAAGTCGGAGTTGCCTTAGTATTACTAGGACGTGCACTGTGGATCGCCTTAGTCGTATTCTACGGAGTCACCGAGACACTCCGCGCGTGGTACCAACCAGCTAAGTTGTGAACGCTCTAGCACGAGTTCAAGTCGAACTAAACGCACCGTGGTAGCGTTACAAAGAGAACCCCACTGGTCTCTTGTGGTTACTTTGCTTTGTAGGATGTCAAGTTTGAGGCTTGAGCCGGCGGGTTTGACAACTTGTAGTTTGTAGTGGAGTGCATCCCACTTGAGCTCTGTCCAGCAGGTGTGTTCGAAATTGAACTCTACTGGGATAAGTCCTGTAGTACTGTCTTTATAGGTGTAAGAGACAACGTAGCCTGGATCTCCTTGTTCGGCCTGCCAAAATGCTCCTTTGAGGTATTGCTTTGGGACGTTGCGTTCCCCTCTTCTGTCGATATGGTACGGTCTGAATGGGATCCAAAGATCTCGGGTTGCTACTGCTGTGGAAGCCATGTTGAAGGATCTTGGTCTTAATGTAACGTCTACCATGGACATTGGCCTGACTTAGGCATTGGTATAACGTGGGTTCCCTTCTGGATGAAAGCAGTGGTTGTTGGGGCTGTCGGGGAAGACCGCAGGATGCCGCTGGTAGGCTCTGAGGTAGTTGCGGTAAGTATAGAGGGGAAGGTTGAGTGGTACGTTTGGGGGGATCGAAGGGACTTTACAGATATACCTCCAACTGGGGTGGTCGACGATATAGTAAGACTTGTAGGGTCTTGCGGTGCAGGAGTTGAGATACTCGAAGACAAGATGACATGTAGTACCGGGTGTGTCACGGTCGGGCCCCACGGACTTACGGTACGAGTTGAAAGACGATTCGGACTCTTACTATACGGTTATGACTATGGTAGTAAGAAGGTATTAGTCATGGACATCAAGCATCAGTCAGCAACGAGTCGTACTAGCATGTGATAGTTAGTATGACTCATTACTAGGATAGCTGTAGTAGGGTTCAAGCTACTTACGCTACTGGGTACAACTTAGAGACGAGCTTTAAAGCTACCTCTGGAATATGTATAAATAGTGGCTCGAGAAGACCAAGAAAGGCATCTTGGTCTTCTTCGGAATACCACCCACTTCATTCTGAGCTCACCTCGCGGCCTTCGTGCCTTCGGACTTCATTGTACTCCTGACCTTCGTGTCTAGGACACTGGCGCTCTCAAGTCGTCAACTCGGAGTTGCCTTAGTACTACTTGGACGAATACTGTGGATCACTGTGGTCGTCTTCTATGGGATTACCGAGACTTTGAAAAGGGGCATATAGATTTGCTAAGTCGTGAACGCCGTTATACAAGTCCAAGTCGGGCTAACGCCGTGGTAGCGTTACAGGGTGGGTAAGTAACGGTTGGCGTATCCACCATTCACAAGGGAACTGGGGAGTAAGGTCACGGGGATCCCTCCTGGTCTCAGAGGGATATGCTGGAGCTAGTTCACTTAGGAGTCTCGCAGACTCCTAGCACAAGAGATGAGTTAGAAGGTGGTATTTGAAGAAGACCAAGATGGGGATCCTGGTCTGCAACACTACAAGCTTAAATACATGTAAGGGAACCAGTTCTGGCTCCACTTGAACTTGTACGTAGCCAATAGCGTAAGTAGCGTAATCTAATAATAGAATGCGCAGTCGTCATTGTAATCCGAAACACGTACAACAATAAACGTATCAGTCAGCAGCATAATCCACATCATGTACAACAATAGAAAGTCATCAGTCAGCCGAACACGAGGCAACTAGATCCGAAGTCCATGATGTATTACTACTGGCATGTCTAGTCATCACGAACACATCAGAGTCCAAAGCCGGGCCAGGCAGTCCAAAACCGAAACGTAACAGCTCTAGTGTGGCTAATATCCATGGCGTTTGGGTCATGCGCCTTGTTAAGGGCTTGAACCCACTGGTCTCAGGTGTGACCCCCTCGTTTTTCATTTTGTTGGTTGCACATGAGGCAGGGCTTCAGCATGAGGTATTCGGCTTGCTGAAGTCGCGCCGCCGCCTTCCATTGATCCCATGTAACTGGATGTTGGAAGCATATGGCATTGATTGCAAGGTTGTCAGGGAGTCCCACTTGGAATTTTTCGATGACATTGGCTTCGTCTGGATTATAGCCGGCTTTTGTCGTGAGGTTCTGGAACTTTGCGATATACATGTCAATGTCTTTTAACTTATCGATGTCTTGGCGCACTCTGGTTTGTTTGGTGGTGTCGGTGTAGGCGTTCATGAACCAGTCAAGGACCGTGTTCCATAGGTTCTCTTCGTTACACAGTACTCCTCCTGCTATCTGGGTGTCTAGCCATGCGGTCTGCTCATCTACCCAGTTGTCCACCAGATGCCCCCTCATGTATGAGAGGAAGGTCATGGCTCGCAAGTAGGGTACTGTAAGCTGGTCCACGGTCAGGTTCATTCCTCGATAAATTCGAAAGGATCAAAGAAAGTTTCGGCTCTCCTCTTGATTTCCATCGAAGATGGGTGGTGGGTTGCCCCCAAGTTTGCCCCCTCCCAGTGCTGGTATTGCCCCGGCTGGGCCCACGGGTAACGCACCTCCTCCTGGGGCACCACCTCCTGGGGCTCCACTGCCCGGACCACCTCCGCCGCCACCAGGGGCACCGCTGCCTGGTGGGCCTCCACCGCTACCATGTATGCCTCCACTAGGTCCAGTAGTTGGGCCACCGCTCAACCCCATTGTCGGCTGGGCACTAGAGCTATGAGTCGCTCCACCCGTCTGAGCAGCCGATCGACCTCCTGTAGCATGTGGTCCTCCACTGCCCAAGCCGGAGGCTCCCGCAGTAGTAAGGCTGGTGGTGACCTGAGTGTTGGTGGCCATCTCTGGCTGTATGGGAGTGAGGGTGGTTGATTTGTCTGGGTTGACGTTAATTCCTGTGATGTTGGTTGACCCGAGGGGTCCTGCACCGAATTGTGGAGGGACAGCTTTGTAGGCATACCACCGTCCTTGTTTTGGGTCGTAGTCGATGTAAGCCCAAATATGAAGGTCATCAAAGTAATGGACTTGGTGGTATTCCTGATTTTTGGCGTCAAAGATGAAGTACCCCTCTTGGTTATGGATTTCTTCCCAGATTACTGCGCCTTTTTCGTGGCTGGAGAGTTCGTCAGTGAGATACCGATCGATGTACTGCGGCTGGAATTTCGTGCGACTCCTACTAGTCGCCAGGGTTGCGAGAGACTTGACTTAATGTAATGTTACCACAGGAACATTATGTGCGACGTGCACGTCTGTTATGTCTACCACGGACGTTGGTCTGACTTAGACGCTGTTGTAACGTGGGTTCCCTCGTGGGTGAAATCTGTGGTTGTCCGAGTGCTCGGGAAAGACTGTGGGATGGGGCCAATACGTGCCTGTGGGGTCTCGGTAGGTGTATAACGTCTCTGCTATGGGGACGTTTGCTGGCGGACTAGGAACTTTGCGGATGTACTCCCACTCGAGGTTGTCGACGATGTAATAGCAGTGAGTGGGACGAGCGGTACGGGAGTTGAGGTATTCAAATACGAGATGACACGTGGTACCGGGCGGATAAGTCACGGTCGGCTGATCTACCATTCGCTAGGGAAGATGGAGATAAGGTCACGGGGATCCCTTCTTGGTCGCAGAGGGATATGCCGGAGCTAGTTCACTTAGGGACGTCACAAGTCCCTAGCACAGAAGACGAATAGAAGACGTGGTAATTGAAGAAGACCAAGATGGGGATCCTGGTCCGTACTACTGTGAGCTTAAATACAAGTAAGGGAGTTAGTTCTAACTCCGCTCGAACCCGTACCGAGCCAATAGCGTAAGTAGCGTAAACTAATAATAGAATGCGCAGTCGTCATCGTAATCCGAATCACATACAACAATAGAGAACATCAGTCAGCACAGTAAACCACATCACGTACAACAATAGCGAGGCATCAGTCATCCAAACACGAGGCGACATGATCCGAAGTCCATGACACATTACTACTGACGCATCGAGTCATCGCGTACACATCAGAGTCCACAGCCGGGCCGGTCAGTCCAAAGCGAAACGTTACATCACCCTCTTTTCAGGATCAAGCCCCAGCTTGACCGCACATGATCGCGAGAGGGTTAGTGCCCACCTCTCGGAGGGCTCGGATGCGAGCTATCTCCTCGGCGTCTTGTGCTGCCTTCGGTCCTCGGTGAAGCGAGGCCCGTTCGTTCTTGATGCGGTCGATCGCGTGAGCTCGTTGAAGCCGGGCAACACACCTGTTGCGCTCTATCTCGACCCTCTCCAACTTCATCTGCTTGGCGGCCAGCCGATGTTGCTGGGCGCGCCATCCAAGCGTCATGCAGCGATAGTGGTGCACCTCGGCCATGAGGGTCGCGTCTTTCATATGGAGGAGGGCTTGGTCGACCGAGTCCACTAATCCCGCGTCGGAGAGCAGGAACATGAGATCGTCGTCGGTGTAAGTGGGGGAAGAGGACTGTTCGTCGTAGTAGGGGACGGCGTGGACTGGTTTGCCGTACTGCTGGTTGCACCCGTTGCGGAAGGCCAACACGAAGGGGTCGGCGGTGAGGATGAGTTGAGTAAAACGGGCTGGCCAAAGACGTTCTTGAGCGTCTCGTATCTGAAAAGGGATATAATGGACTCCCCTGTTGTATTGGTATCCCCTGGGTGGGGGTGTCTCCGACCGATCCTCGGTCTCCTGCACAGATTCCTCCGCTTGATCTGTGCGAATCGGGGGTGGATGTGCCATCGGTAGTGTGATAGCTTCCCCGGTGGGTCCGCATAGCGGGGGGGTTTCCGAGTGTGTCGTGGTGAGATGGGTGGTGTAACGTAGATACTGATGCGCCTCGAGACGTTCGGCTGGGTCGTACGGATCCCCGCCTTCGTTGGGTCCCGGCGGGGATGCTGGTTGGCTGGGTACATACCCTTGTTCGTCGCCCGCTGGAGTGGGCGCTCTGGTCAGGACATAGTTGCTTCCAAGGCGGCTGGGCTGATTGGTCTCGGAATAAAGAGTGGGGGACGGCGAAGGAACTCGGGATGACGTGGGGGAAGGAGGACGACTTCCTCGTTGGTGAAGGGCGAGGGTAGACGACAGGGGTGACGATGGCGTGGACTGTACTCGGTAAGGTGCGGATAGGTCGTCGTGGAGGACATAGCAGAAGTTGACTGGAGAAGAGGGCCTCATAAGTGGGGAGCGAAGTGAAAGAAGGGGATGGGGACGTCTCTTGGGAGTTCCCCATGCTTATATGTGTTTCACGGGCGGGGTTGGAATTTTTAAATTCCCGAATTGCGTCGTCCGCGAATACGTCATCCTTGTCGACCCACTGGTTGTCCGAGTCGGGGTATCCCTTCCATTTGACCAAATACTGTAACTTGCGACTTCTGCCGAACCGCTGAGAGTCTAGAATCTTCTCGACTTCGTATTCTTCTTCTCTGCCCACTAGATCCGGTGGTGGGCGCTGATAGTTTGGTCCGTGCGTGGGGGTTTCGCGATAGGGCGTAAGGAGGTCCACATGGAACACTGGGTGAATCTGCCACTGCGTGGGAAGTTCTAATCGGTAGTTGACTGCGGACATCACCTGGATGACTTTAAAAGGGCCGTGGCGCCGCGCTGCTAATTTCGCCGTTGGTTGATGTGTGCATAAGTGGCGTCCTTCTAGCCATACTTGGTCCCCTATTTGGAACTTGGGCGTATCTTTAGCCTTGATCCACCCCTGCTGCGCCTTGATCATCAGCGACTGCGCGCGCTGGCGGAGTTCCTTAAACTGTTTGACCCTGAGCACCACTTGTGGAATTGGTGACGGTCTATCGGTCCAATCGGCGCGTGGGTTGTATCCCATGAGGAGCTGGAATGGAGATTCTTTAGTGGTCTCGCTGGGCCAATTGTTATGTGTGAACTCAGCCATGGGAAGATAATGAATCCAATCGTCCTGTCATTCGTTGACCCAGAACCTCAGGTATTGTTCTAGCCATTGGTTGGTTCGCTCCGATTGTCCGTCCGTTCTTGGGTGGTATGCCGTAGAGATGTTTTGTTCGATTCCCAGGATTTTGCATAACTCGCGTGTGAATTTTGAAGTGAATCTGGGATCTCGATTGCTAATTATCTTTCCCAGTAGTCCGAATCGGGGAAACACGTGTTTGACATATAGGGAGGCCGTGCCTTCGGCTGATATTTCTTCTTGACATGGGATAAACAGGGACATCTTTGTACAGTCGTGGTCCGTTATCGTGAGGATCGTGTCGCAGCCCTGTGCTTCGGGAAGTTTAGTAATGAAATCAAGTGCGATAGTTTCGAACGGCATAGCTTCGGGTTTCGGGAATATTGGGCGTAGTGGTGCTTTGATGGCCCTGGTATTGACCTTAATCCTTTGACAGTCGGCGCATCCTTTGACATAGTCCATGACTTCGTTCCTAAGGCCCGGCCACCAGTAGTATCGTTCCACGAGTTTGATGGTTCGGCTGATTCCCGGGTGTCTGTATACCGGAGGGTCGTGGTGATTCTTGATAAGTTCCCGTTTCTCAAGGAGTCCTCCTGTGACCACTCGGCGTCCGTCTTTGTACCATGTGCCTTCGATCTTCTTGAGTCTGTGTGGGTCTATCCAGGGGCGGAGTTTATCGTCGTCCTGGGCGTATACCGGATTCGTCTTTTCCATTTCTTGTACTGATATGGTGGCGTTGATTCGAAGGGGGTCTTCCGTCATATCTATTGCTGCGGCCCTGACGAAGATGTCATCGGGTAATACCGTGATTTGGTCGTTATCTCCTTCTCCTTGATCGTAGTCCAGGCATCTAGATAGGGCATTGGCTCGTCCGTTTGCTGTTCCTTTAATGTGGTGAATCTCGATATCATACTCGGAGAGTTCTAGTACTTCCCGCGCTACTCGGCGACTTATCTTCTGCGGGGAGCGCCAATACTGAAGGTTCATGTGGTCCGAGAATACTTTGATCTTATGGGGAGATCCTGTGTAACGTCTACCACGGATGCTTGCCTGACTTAGGCACTGTTGTGACGTGGGTTCCCTTGGGGGTGGAATCTGTGATTATCCGAGTGCTCTGGGAAGACTGCAGGGTGCGGCCAATACGTGCCTGTCGAATCCCGATAGGTGTACAACGTGTTACGTTTCGTTCTCGGACTGCCCGGCCCGGTCGTGAACTCTGACGTATTCGCGATGACTCGGTATGTCAGATGTAATGTGTCATGGACTTCGGATCATATCGCCTCGTGTTGTGATGACTGATGCTCCCTATTGTTGTACGTGATTGTGATTAGGCTTGATGACTGATACTCTCTATTGTTGTACGTGTTCCGTGTTACGATAACGACTGCGCATTCTATTATTAGGATACGCTACTTACGCTATTGGTTACTTACGAGTTCGAGCGGAGCTGGAAACCAGTTCCCTTACTTGTATTTAAGACCGCAGTAGTACGGACCAGGATCCCCATCTTGGTCTTCTTCGAATACCACCGTCTAACTCGTCTTCTGTGCTAAGGGCCCCAAGTCGCCCTTAAGTGAACTAGCTCCGGCATATCCCTTAGAGACCAAGGGGGATCCCCGTGACTATCATCTCCATCTTCCTCCGTGAATGGTAGATTCGCCAGTAGTGCCTTACCCGCCTGGAACTACGTGTCACCTCGTCTTTGAATATCTCAACGCCAGGACCGCCCGCCCGACTCACTGCTACTATATCGTTGACAACCTTCAGTGGGAGTACGTTCACACCGTCCCAAGTCCACCAGCAGGAGTTCCAGTAGAAGAGACTCTCTATACGTATAGAGATTCCACCGGCACGTATCAACCTCATCCCGCAGTATTTCCGCTAGCGGCTACGCATAGGTTCTACCCCCGAGGGAACCCACGTTACAACAGTGCCTAAGTCAGGCAAACGTCCGTGGTAGACGTTACATTAAGACCAAGATCCTTCAACGTGGCTTCCGCAGTAACAACCCGCGACCTTTGGATTCCATTCCGACCCTATCACATCGAAAGAAGAGGGGAACGCAACGTCCCTAAGCAATACCTCAAAGAAGCCTTTTGGCAAACAGAACAAGGAGACCCAGGCTACGTAGTTCTCTATACTTATAAGGACGGCAAAACCGGACTTATCCCGGTAGAATTCAACTTCGAGCACACCTGTTGGACAGAACTCAAGTGGGACGCCCTTCACTACAAGTTGCAAGTCGTCCGACCAGCAGGATCAAGCCTCAAACTTGACATCCTCCAAAGCGAAGTCACCACTAGAGATCAGTGGGGCCCCGTCGACGGACAAGAGGAAGAACCAGTCCGTTCCCCTACCCCGAAAACCCCAGCACCCTCTCCATCCCTGGGAAGCAACCCAGAAGAAATCCGCATCCTCGAAGCGCAGGCAGAAGAAGAAGAGGAGCAACTAGGACTATTAGCTGAGTCCATTCCCACAGACATGACCACTACCGTCACCGAACAACCCGCTACATTTCAGGAACCCGCACGCATCAGTCGTGGGGAAGGACCACCGCCCGGAGGGCATGGAGGTGGAGGAGGAGGAGACGACGGAGGAGGAGACCCGGGAGGACCCCTGTTTACAGGACCCAACGTCTCCAGCGGGACTAAACCCGAGAAGTTCATGGGCAAAGAACCACTCGTATTCACGGGAGATCGCACCAAGGTCCAACAATTCCTCACCCAATGGGAACTATTCGTGGAAACCAATTATGACAACCCCGCGTTCACCCTCCCATACCGCAAAGCGCTAATCTTCCTCACCTATATTCAAGGAGAACACGTCAACGAGTGGGTCCTATCCACTACCAAATGGGTCAAAGCGTACAAAGCCAAACACGGCCCCTACGACAAATGGATCTGGGAAGCCATCGAACTCGGCTTCCGCAATACGTTCGCAGACACCCTCGAAAAAGAACGAGCCCAACAGGAACTCCAGAAGGGATTCCGAATGGAAGGACAAGACATAGACTCGTACGTCGCCAAATTTGAAAAAGCGGTTCGGGAAGCCGGGTATCACTTCGACGACTCCCTCGTCCTAGACAAATTCACGAGCGGACTACCGGTGGAACTATACAAGAACGCCTACAACTTCCACAGTCCAAACACGTACGCACAATGGAAGGTAGCGGCACTGGAACAACAGCGCAAATGGATGCACCTACAAACGCGTTTGGGGGGACGTAAACCCCCGGGACCCGGTAAGCCGGGCAATACTTCTCTTAGAACGTTCAACGCTCCAAATCGTCCGCAGCCACGTCAGGGATGGCAAGCATTCAGGAATCATCCCGATGCCATGGATACCACACCCGGAAGAGTCAGGGCTAGGCTTGCCGGATCTGAAGAAATCGACTACGCCAAACCCCCGTACACCCAACAAGGGGGACGCCCGAACCAAGGGATCATCGACAAGAAGAACCTTCTCTGTTACAACTGTGGCAAAGCGGGCCACTTCCAAGCGCGAATTGTCGACAACCCCGCCGCCCGCGCAACAACGCGAACTGGCAACCACGCCAAGGACGCGGGGCGTTCATCGAGGAAATTCAAAGTGTAGCCGAGGAACCCCTAATCCAACTCGACGACGACGGCGGCAGTAGCCGCGGCGCCCGCGCCACCACTGATACGCCACAAGAACGGGCGACCAGCTGGATAAACGGAGTCCGAAACCTAGACGACGAAGCCAGGGACTTGGTAGTTCGGGACCTATTGGGGCGAGAGGATTTTCAAAGCGCCTGAACCCGACGGCCTGGGTGAGGGCATTAAGGTGTAATTCTGTGTTCATAACGCGCTATCAATCTATGCATGTTCCAGTTTCATTGCGCGCAAGTTACGCCATGGCCGACAAAAGAGCACTAGTGGACTCCGGAGCCACCAACAACTTCATACATCCGGAATTCGTCAAGAGGATGAGGCTAGGCCTCAAGGAATTAGACCGTCATCGAAAGATCTGGAATATCGACGGCACGCACAACAAGGGAGGCAAGATCACTCACTGCGTGGATCTAGAAGTACAAACCAAAGGAATCACCAAGGAAATGAGATTCCTAGTAACCGACGTAGGGGGAGAAGACATCATCTTAGGATACCCCTGGTTGGCGACCTTCCAACCAGATATCCAATGGGCCACAGCAACCCTAAACGAAGCTGAGTACCCGATAGTCTTGCGAACCACCAACCCCTCAAGACCCCGAATAGATCCAGTCATCGCCAGACTCGTACTCGAAAAACTGCTACTACCGAACAAACAGAAAATCGAGGAACAACTCAAGAAGGAATGCGACCTCGAAGACACTCGTCTGCGCGCAACAATGTCAACGGAAATGGCGATCGAAGCCAAGCAATACACGGAAGCAAAAACGGTACCGGAAGAATATCAAAGGCACGTCAAAATCTTTAGCGAAGAAGAATCGAACCGATTCCCACTATCAAAACCATGGGATCACGCAATCGACTTCAAGCCAAACGCCCCGGATACTATCGACTGCAAGGTCTACCCTATGAGCCAAGCAGAAGACGTAGCGCTTAAAGAATGGATTGACGAACAACTGGCCAAAGGATACATCAGACCATCGAAATCTCCGTACGCATCATCCTTTTTCTTCATTAAAAAGAAGGACGGAAAGCTACGCCCCGTGCAGGACTACCGGAACATCAACAACTGGACTATACGCAACCAATATCCTCTCCCGCTCATCCCGGAACTCATCGCCGACCTAAGCGGAGCGTTCATATTCACCAAATTGGACATCCGCTGGGGATACAACAACGTACGAATCAAAGAAGGCGACCAAGAGAAAGCAGCGTTCAAAACGAAATACGGGCTATTCGAACCAACGGTAATGTTCTTTGGGCTGACCAACTCCCCCGCAACCTTCCAAACCATGATGAACGAAATCTGCAAAGATCTCATCGCGTACCACGAGACAAAAGGGACGACCATCAGGGTGTACATGGACGACATAGGCATAGCGACTCGATCGACGGAACAGGCACACATCAACGCGGTACACGACATATTGGATCTCCTAGAAGAAAACGACCTATTCCTCAAACCGGAAAAGTGTATCTTCCACGCCCCTAGTATCGATTACCTGGGGGTAATCATTGAAAAGGGGGTGACACGCATGGACCCCATCAAAATTTCCGGCATCAAAGATTGGCCAACCCCAAAAAATGTCAAACAGGTACGATCATTCCTAGGCTTCTGCAACTTTTACCGCGCTTTCATCCGAAACTTTGCTACACACGCACGACCCCTTAACAAACTCACACGCAAAGACATCGAATGGACATGGACAACCGCGGAACAAGAAGCATTCGACAAGATCAAGAAGCTCGTCACGGAAGAGCCGGTACTAGCACACGCCGAACTAAAAGACCAATTCGAACTGGAAGTAGACGCTTCAGGATTCGCAGTAGGAGCAGTACTACTCCAACGAAAAGAAGACGGCAAAAGGCATCCCATAGCCTACTACTCCAATACCCTCAGCGCGGCAGAGAGAAACTACGACATTTACGATTTGGAACTACTGGCAATTGTCAAAGCACTAAGGAACTGGCGACACTACCTGGCAGGGTCCCCACACAAGATCAAAGTTTTCTCGGACCATATGAACCTCCAATACTGGCGCTCCCCACAAAAGATAAGCCGCCGAGTAGCCCGGGAAGTACTAGAGCTTTCTGAATACGATATTGAAATTCACCATATCAAGGGAACGGCAAACGGAAGAGCCGACGCCCTATCTAGACGCCCGGACTACGACCAAGGGGAAAGCGATAACGATCAAGTAACAGTACTACCAGATGAAATCTTTGTCAGGGCCGCAGCAATAGACACCACGGAAGATCCCCTCCGCATCAACGCCACTATCTCAGTACAGGAGATGGAAAAGGTAAATCCGGTATATGCCCAAGACGAAGACAAGCTCCGCCCCTGGATAGACCCACACGGACTGAAGAAAATCGAAGGAACCTGGTACAAAGACGGACGCAGAGTGGTCACAGGAGGACTCCTAGAAAAAGGAGAACTCATCAAGAACCATCACGACCCTCCGGTATACGGACACCCGGGAATCAGCCGAACGATCAAACTCGTGGAGAGATACTACTGGTGGCCAGGCCTCAGGAACGAAGTCATGGAATACGTCAAGGGCTGCGCTGACTGCCAGCGCATCAAAGTTAACACGAGGGCTATCAAAGCGCCACTACGCCCAATCTTCCCAAAACCCGAAGCTATGCCATTTGAAACTATCGCCCTTGACTTCATCACTAAACTCCCAGAGGCACAGGGCTGCGACACGATCCTCACGATAACGGACCACGACTGCACGAAAATGTCCCTCTTTATCCCCTGTCAAGAGGAGATCTCGGCTGAAGGCACAGCCGCATTGTATGTCAAACACGTGTTTCCCCGATTCGGACTTCCGGGCAAAATCATTAGCGATCGAGACCCCCGATTCGCCTCCAAATTCACACGAGAACTCTGCAGGATACTCGGCATCGAACAGAACATCTCCACAGCCTACCACCCGAGAACGGATGGACAGTCAGAACGCACGAATCAATGGCTGGAGCAGTACCTACGATTCTGGGTCAACGAACGACAGGACGACTGGATCCATTATCTTCCCATGGCTGAGTTCACGCACAATAACTGGCCCAGTGAGACCACTAAAGAATCTCCGTTCCAGCTCCTTATGGGATATAATCCTCGCGCCGATTGGACGGATAGGCCGTCCCCGATACCCCAAGTGGCGTTAAGGGTCAAACAGTTCAAAGAACTCCGCCAGCGCGCGCAATCGTTGATGATCAAGGCGCAGCAGGGGTGGATCAAGGCCAAAGATACGCCCAAGTTCCAAATAGGAGACCAAGTATGGCTTGAAGGACGCCACCTACGTACTCACCAGCCAACGGCAAAACTTGCGGCGCGACGCCACGGCCCCTTTAAAGTCGCCCAGGTGATGTCCGCAGTCAACTATCGGTTGGAACTTCCCACGCAGTGGCAGATACATCCAGTGTTCCACGTGGACCTCTTGACACCTTATCGCGAAACACTCACGCACGGACCCAATTATCAGCGCCCACCGCCAGATTTGGTTAGCGGCGAAGAGGAATACGAAGTCGAGAAGATTCTAGACTCTCGGCGGGTCGGCAGAAGTCGCAAACTTCAGTACTTGGTCAAATGGAAGGGATACCCCGACTCGGACAACCAGTGGGTCGATAAGGATGACGTATTCGCTGACGACGCGATAAGGGAGTTCAAAAATTCCAACCCCGCCAGAGAAACACATATAAGCGCAGGGAAATCCCAAGAGACGTCCCCATCTCCTTCCTTCACTTCACTTCCCACTTATGAGGCCCTCTTCCCCAGTCCAACTTTCGCTATGTCGTCAACAGCGAACTTACCCGCACCTTACCCAGTACAATCCACGCCATCGTCACCCCTGTCGTCTACCCTCGCCCTTCACCAGCGAGGAGATCGTCCTCCTTCCCCCGGGCCATCCCCAGTTCCTTCGCCGACCCCCACTGTTTATTCCGAGACCAATCAGCCCAGCCGACTCGCCTCCCAGTACATCCCAACCCGAGCGCCCACTCCAGCGGGCGACGAACAACAGGGGTATGTCCCCAGTCGACCAGCCTCACCTCCGGGACCCGACGAAGGCGGGGACCCAGTACGACCCGGCGGAACGCCTCGAAGCGCATCCGTATCTACGTTACGCCACCCATCTCACCACGACACACTCGGAAACCCCCCCGCTTTGCGGACCCACCGGGGAAGCTCTCACACTACCGACGCCGCATCCATCCGCGCTTCGCCTGCGATCCAGAGGAGGAATCTGTGCAGGAGACCGAGAGTCGTGCGGAGACACCCCCTCCCAGGGGGTACGAGTACAACAGGGGAGTCCACTATATTCCCTTTCAGATTCGCGACGCTCAGGAACGTCTTTGGCCGGCCCGGTATACTCAGCTTATCCTCACCGCCGACCCCTTCGTATTGGCCTTCCGAGCCAATTGCAACCAGCAATACGGGAAGCCCGTCCACGCCACCCCCTACTACGACGAGCAGTCCTCTGCCCCCGCTTACACCGACGACGACCTCACGTTCCTGCTCTCCGACGCAGGACTAGTCGATTCGGTGGACCAGGCGCTCCTTCATCAGAAGGACGCAACCCTCATCGCCGAGGTACACCGCTATCGCTGCATGACACTTGGGTGGCGAGCAGCAGCAACACCGCTGTGGCAGCGGAGCAGATGAAGCTGGAGAGGTTGGAGATAGAGCGCAACAGGTGCGTCGCCCGACTCCAGCGGGCGCATGCAGTAGACCGCATCGAGAACATTCGGGCCTCGCTTCACCGCGGACCCAAGGCGGAGCAAGACGCGGAGGAGATAGCCCGCATAAGGGCATTGCGCTCCGTAGGCACTAACCCCCTCTCCGTCATGCGTGGTCAAGCTGGGGCTTGACGCTGAAAAGGGGGTGATGTTACGTTTCGTTCTCGGACTGCCCGGCCCGGTCGTGAACTCTGACGTATTCGCGATGACTCGGTATGTCAGATGTAATGTGTCATGGACTTCGGATCATATCGCCTCGTGTTGTGATGACTGATGCTCCCTATTGTTGTACGTGATTGTGATTAGGCTTGATGACTGATACTCTCTATTGTTGTACGTGTTCCGTGTTACGATAACGACTGCGCATTCTATTATTAGGATACGCTACTTACGCTATTGGTTACTTACGAGTTCGAGCGGAGCTGGAACCAGTTCCCTTACTTGTATTTAAGACCGCAGTAGTACGGACCAGGATCCCCATCTTGGTCTTCTTCGAATACCACCGTCTAACTCGTCTTCTGTGCTAAGGGCCCCAAGTCGCCCTTAAGTGAACTAGCTCCGGCATATCCCTTAGAGACCAAGGGGGATCCCCGTGACTATCATCTCCATCTTCCTCCGTGAATGGTAGATTCGCCAGTAGTGCCTTACCCGCCTGGAACTACGTGTCACCTCGTCTTTGAATATCTCAACGCCAGGACCGCCCGCCCGACTCACTGCTACTATATCGTTGACAACCTTCAGTGGGAGTACGTTCACACCGTCCCAAGTCCACCAGCAGGAGTTCCAGTAGAAGAGACTCTCTATACGTATAGAGATTCCACCGGCACGTATCAACCTCATCCCGCAGTATTTCCGCTAGCGGCTACGCATAGGTTCTACCCCCGAGGGAACCCACGTTACAACAGTGCCTAAGTCAGGCAAACGTCCGTGGTAGACGTTACACAACGTCTCTTCTACAGGAACGTTAGGTGGTGGACTAGGGACTTTGCGGATATACTCCCAGTCGAGGTTGTCGACGATGTAGTAACAGTGGGTAGGGCGAGCGGTGCGTGAGTTGAGATACTCAAAGACGAGGTGACACGTGGTACCGGGTGGATAAGTCACGGTCGGCTGATCTACCATTCACGAAGGAAGATGGAGATAGAGTCACAGGGATCCCTCTTGGTCTCAAGGGATATGCCGGAGCTAGCACACTTAGGGATTTCACGAATCCCTAGCACAGAAGGCGAGTAGAGGATGTGGTATTTCAAAGAAGACCAAGATGGGGATCCTGGTCTGTACTACTGTGAACTTAAATACAAGTAAGGGAGCCAGTTCTAGCTCCGCTCGAACTCGTAAGTAGCCAATAGCGTAAGTAGCGTAAGCCCTAGTACAACTATCCTAGGGATCAGTCATCCACAACGTAATGTCGATATCGTACAACAATGGGGATCGGAGGAAGGAGCATAAGCATCAACACGTACAACAATAGAACTCATCAGTCAGCCAAGACACGAGGCAACAAGATCCGAAGTCCATGACATATTACTGCTAACGTGCCGAGTCATTGCAATCACGTCAGAGTTCACAACCGGTCCAGGCAGTCCGGAGACGAAACGTAACATCACCCCCTTTTCAGCGTCAAGCCCCAGCTTGACCACGCATGACGGCCAACGGATTGGTACCGACCTCGCGGAGGGCCCTGATCCTGGCTATCTCCTCCGCGTCCTGATCGGCCTTGGGCCCGCGGTGAAGCGAGGCCCGGACGTTCTCGATGCGATCCACCGCATGCGCTCGCTGAAGTCTGGCGACACACCTGTTGTGCTCGATCTCTATGCGCTCGAGCTTCATCTGCTCCGCCGCCAACCGATGTTGCTGCGCCCGCCATCCTAGCGTCATGCAGCGATACCGATGGACTTCGGCCATGAGGGTCGCATCCTTCATGTGGAGGAGCGCCTGGTCGACCGAGTCGACTAATCCCGCGTCGGAGAGCAGGAACGTGAGGTCGTCGTCGGTGTAAGAAGGGGAAGAGGACTGCTCGTTGTAGTAGGGGACGGCATGGACGGGTTTGCCGTACTGCTGGTTGCACCCGCTGCGGAAGGCCAGCACGAAGGGGTCGGCGGTGAGGATGAGTTGAGTAAAACGGGCTGGCCAAAGACGCTCCTGAGCGTCTCGTATCTGGAAAGGGATGTAATGGACTCCCCTGTTGTACTGGTACCCCCTTGGAGGGGGGGTCTCCGGCCGATCCTCGGCCTCCTGCACAGATTCCTCTTCTTGATCTGCGCGAATCGAGGGTGGATGTGCCGCTGGTAGTGTGATAGCTTCCCCGGTGGGTCCGCATAGCGGGGGGGTTTCCGAGTGTGTCGTGGTAAGATGGGTGGCGTAACATAGATACTGATGCGCCTCGAGACGTTCTGCTGGGTCGTACGGGTCCCCACCTTTGTCGGGCCCTGGCGGGGATACTGGTCGGCTGGGTACGTAACCCTGTTCATCGCCCGCTGGAGTGGGCGCTCTGGTCGGGATGTAGTTGTCTCCGAGGTAGCTGGGCTGGTTGCTCTCGGAATAAACAGTGGGGGTCGGCGAAGGAATTGGGGATGCCCCGGGGGAAGGAGGACGACTTCCTCGTTGGTGAAGGGCGAGGGTAGACGACAGGGGTGACGATGTCGCGGACTGTACTCGGTAAGGTGCGGATAGTTCGTCGTTGACGACATAGCGGAAGTTGATAGGAGACTGAGAGCGCATTAGCAATGGAGGTGGAAGAAGAGGATGGGGACGTCTCTTGGGATTTCCCTGCGTTTATATGCACTTCGCGGGCGGGGTTGGAATTTTTGAATTCCCGAATCGCGTCATCTGCGAATACGTCATCCTTATCGACCCACTGGTTGTCCGAGTCAGGGTATCCCTTCCATTTGACCAAATACTGTAGTTTGCGACTTCTGCCAAATCGCCGCGAGTCTAGAATCTTCTCGACTTCGTATTCTTCCTCGCCACCGACTAGATCCGGTGATGGGCGCTGGTAGTTTGGTCCGTGCGTGAGTGTTTCACGATAGGGCGTAAGGAGGTCCACGTGGAATACTGGGTGAATCTGCCACTGCGTGGGAAGTTCTAATCGATAGTTGACTGTGGACATCACCTGGACGACCTTAAAAGGACCGTGGCGTCATGCCGCTAATTTCGCCGTTGGTTGGTGGGTGCGTAAGTGGCGTCCTTCTAGCCATACTTGGTCCCCTATCTGGAATTTGGGCGTATCTTTGGCTTTGATCCATCCCTGCTGCGCTTTGATCATCAGCGACTGCGCGCGTTGGCGGAGTTCTTTGAACTGTTTGACCCTGAGCGCTACTTGTGGAATTGGCGATGGTCTATCAGTCCAATCGGCGCGTGGGTTATATCCCATGAGGAGCTGGAACGGGGATTCTTTAGTGGTTTCACTGGGCCAGTTGTTGTGTGTGAACTCAGCCATGGGGAGATAGTGAATCCAGTTGTCTTGTCGTTCGTTAACCCAAAATCTCAAGTACTGCTCTAACCATTGATTCGTTCGTTCCGATTGCCCGTCCGTTCGCGGATGGTATGCCGTGGAGATGTTCTGCTCGATTCCCAGGATCTTGCATAATTCTCGTGTGAATTTCGAGGCGAATCTCGGGTCTCGGTCGCTGATTATTTTGCCTGGTAGTCCGAATCGAGGGAACACGTGTTTGACGTATAGAGAGGCTGTGCCTTCGGCTGATATTTCTTCCTGACACGGGATGAATAGGGACATCTTTGTACAGTCATGGTCCGTTATCGTGAGGATCGTGTCTGTTACGTTTCGTTCTCGGACTAACCGGCCCGGCTGTGAACTCTGACGTACTCATTATGACTCGGTACGTCGGGAGTAATGTGTCATGGACTTCGGATCATACTGCCTCGTGCCTGGATGACTGATGCTTGTTATTGTTGTACGTGATGATGATTTGACCTGCTGACTGATGTTTCTTATTGTTGTACGTGTTTCGAGTTACGATAGGAACTGCGCATTCTATTATTAGGATACGCTACTTACGCTATTGGTTACTTACGAGTTCGAGCGGAGCTAGAACTAGTTCCCTTACTTGTATTTAAACTCACAGTAGTACGGACCAGGATCCCCATCTTGGTCTTCTTCGAATACCACTCTCTAACTCGTCCTCTGTGCTAAGGGCCTGCAGTTGCCCTTAAGTGATCTAGCTCCGGTATATCCCTTTGAGACCAAGGGGGATCCCCGTGACCTTCATCTCCATCTTCCTTCGTGAATGGTAGATTCGCCGGTAGTGCCTTACCCGCCTGGAACTACGTGCCACCTTGTCTTCGAGTACCTCAACGCTCGAACTGCCCGACCGACTCACTGTTACTACATCGTCGATAACCTCCAGTGGGAGTACGTCCATACCGTCCCAAGTCCGCCTGCAGGAGTTCCCATAGAAGAGACTCTCTATACGTATAGAGATTCCACCGGCACGTACCAACCTCATCCCGCCGTATTCCCACAAGCAGATACACACAGATTCTATCCCCGAGGGAACCCACGTTACAACAGCGCCTAAGTCAGGCAAACGTCCGTGGTAGACGTTACATTAAGACCAAGATCCTTCAACGTGGCTTCCGCAGTAACAACCCGCGACCTTTGGATTCCGTTTCGACCGTATCACATCGACAGAAGAGGGGAACGCAACGTCCCCAAGCAATACCTTAAAGAAGCCTTTTGGCAGACAGAACAAGGAGACCCAGGCTACGTAGTCCTTTACACTTACAAGGACGGCAAAACCGGACTCATCCCGGTAGAATTCAACTTTGAACATACCTGTTGGACCGAACTTAAGTGGGACGCGCTCCACTACAAACTACAAGTCGTCCGACCAGCCGGATCGAGTCTCAAGCTCGACATTCTACAAAGCGAAGTCACCACTCGAGATCAGTGGGGCCCTATAGACGGACAAGAGGAAGAACCAGTCCGCTCCCCTACCCCCAAGACACCCGCACCATCCCCTTCACTGGGAAGCAACCCAGAAGAAATCCGTATCCTCGAAGCACAAGCAGAAGAAGAAGAAGCACAACTAGGGTTACTAGCTGAGTCCATCCCCACAGACATGACTACTACCGTCACCGAACAACCCGCCACATTCCAGGAACCCGCACGCATCAGCCACGGAGAAGGACCCCCGCCAGGAGGGCACGGGGGAGGAGGAGGAGGAGACGACGGAGGAGGAGACCCAGGAGGCCCCCTTTTTACGGGACCAAATGTGTCAAGTGGAACCAAGCCCGAGAAGTTCATGGGCAAGGAACCCCTCGTCTTCACCGGAGACCGCACCAAAGTCCAACAATTCCTCACTCAATGGGAGCTATTCGTGGAAACCAACTATGACAATCCTGCGTTCACCCTTCCCTATCGCAAAGCATTAATCTTCTTGACCTATATTCAGGGAGAGCACGTCAACGAATGGGTCCTTTCTACCACTAAATGGGTCAAGGCCTACAAAGCCAAGCACGGCCCTTACGACAAATGGATCTGGGAAGCTATCGAACTGGGCTTCCGCAACACATTCGCTGACACTCTCGAAAAAGAAAGGGCGCAACAAGAGCTCCAGAAAGGTTTCCGCATGGAAGGACAAGATATCGACTCATATGTTGCCAAGTTCGAGAAGGCGGTCCGAGAAGCTGGATACCGCTTCGACGACTCCCTAGTCCTCGATAAATTCACCAGCGGGCTACCAGTAGAACTCTACAAGAACGCCTACAACTTCCACAGCCCAAACACATACGCACAATGGAAGGTAGCGGCACTGGAACAACAACGCAAATGGATGCATCTTCAGACGCGTTTGGGGGGACGTAAACCCCCGGGGCCCGGTAAGCCAGGCAATACTCCCCTCAGAACATTCAACGCTCCAAACCGTCCACAGCAATCACGCCAAGGATGGCAGGCGTTCAGGAATCACCCTGACGCCATGGACACCACGCCAGGAAGGGTTAGAGCCAGGCTCGCAGGATCCGAAGAGATCGATTACACCAAACCCCCGTACACCCAACAAGGGGGACGACCGAATCAAGGAATCATCGATAAGAAGAACCTCCTTTGTTACAATTGCGGCAAAGCAGGCCACTTCCAACGCGACTGTCGGCAACCCCGCCGCCCGCGCAACAACGCGAACTGGCAACCACGCCAAGGACGCGGGGCGTTCATAGAAGAAGTCCAAAGTGTAGCCGAAGAACCCCTAATCCAATTCGAAGATGACGGCGGCAGTAGCCGCGGCGCCCGCGCCACCACTGATACGCCACAAGAACGGGCGACCAGCTGGATAAACGGAGTTCGGAATCTCGATGACGAAGCCAGGGACCTGGTAGTAAGGGACCTATTGGGGCGAGAGGATTTTCAAAGCGCCTAAACCCGACGGCCTGGGTGAGGGCATTACGGTGTAACTCTGTGTTCATAACGCGCTATCAATCTATGCATGTTCCAGTTTCATTGCGCGCAAGTTACGCCATGGCCGACAAAAGAGCATTAGTGGACTCCGGAGCCACGAACAACTTCATACATCCGGACTTCGTCAAGCGAATGAGGCTAGGCTCCAAAGAGCTAGATCGTCATCGGAAAATCTGGAACATCGACGGCACACATAACAAAGGGGGCAAGATCACCCACTATGTGGACCTAGAAGTACAAACCAAAGGAATTACCAGAGAGATGAGATTCCTGGTCACTGACGTAGGAGGAGAAGACATCATCTTGGGGTACCCCTGGCTAGCAACCTTCCAACCCGACATCCAATGGGCCACTGCTACCCTAAACGAAGCTGAGTACCCAGTAGTTCTGCGAACCACAAATCCCTCAAAGCCTCGGATAGATCCGGTTATCGCCAGGCTAGTACTCGAGAAACTGCTACTACCAAACAAGCAAAAAATCGAAGAACAGCTCAAAAAGGAGTGCGATCTCGAAGACACTCGCCTTCGCGCAACGATGTCCACAGAAATGGCAATTGAGGCCAAACAATACACGGAAACAAGAGCGGTACCGGAAGAATATCAAAGGCACGTCAAAATCTTTAGTGAAGAAGAATCGAACCGATTTCCACTATCAAAACCGTGGGATCACGCCATCGACTTCAAACCAAACGCCCCGGACACCATCGACTGCAAGGTTTACCCCATGAGCCAAGCGGAAGACGTAGCGCTTAAGGAATGGATCGACGAGCAACTAGCAAAAGGATACATTAGACCGTCGAAATCCCCGTACGCATCATCATTCTTTTTCATTAAAAAGAAGGACGGAAAACTACGCCCCGTACAGGACTACCGGAACATCAACAACTGGACTATACGCAATCAATACCCTCTCCCACTCATCCCAGAACTCATCGCCGATCTAAGCGGAGCTTTCATATTCACCAAACTGGATATCCGCTGGGGATACAACAACGTAAGGATCAAAGAAGGGGACCAGGAAAAAGCCGCGTTCAAGACAAAATACGGACTCTTTGAACCAACGGTAATGTTCTTCGGACTAACCAACTCCCCGGCGACCTTCCAAACCATGATGAACGAAATCTGCAAAGACCTCATCGCGTATCATGAGACAAAAGGAACGACCATCAGGGTATACATGGACGACATAGGCATAGCAACTCGATCAACGGAACAGGCACATATCGACGCGGTACACGACATACTAGACCTCCTAGAGGAAAATGACTTATTCCTCAAGCCGGAAAAGTGCATCTTCCACGCCCCTAGCATCGATTACCTGGGGGTAATCATTGAAAAGGGGGTGACACGCATGGACCCCGTCAAAATTTCCGGCATCAAGGACTGGCCAACCCCTAAAAACGTCAAACAAGTACGATCGTTCCTAGGCTTCTGCAACTTTTACCGCGCCTTCATTCGAAATTTTGCCACGCACGCACGACCCCTCAACAAACTCACACGCAAAGATACCGAATGGACATGGACAACCGCGGAACAAGAAGCATTCGACAAGATCAAGAAACTCGTCACAGAAGAACCGGTATTGGCACACGCGGAGCTTAAAGATCAATTCGAACTAGAAGTGGACGCCTCGGGATTCGCCGTAGGAGCAGTACTACTCCAACGCAAAGAAGATGGCAAAAGACATCCCATAGCCTACTACTCGAACACTCTCAGTGCGGCGGAAAGAAACTACGACATTTACGATCTGGAACTGCTAGCAATCGTCAAAGCACTAAGGAACTGGCGACATTACTTAGCAGGATCTCCGCATAAGATCAAAGTCTTCTCGGATCACATGAACCTCCAATATTGGCGTTCCCCACAGAAGATCAGCCGCCGAGTAGCCCGGGAAGTACTAGAACTCTCTGAGTATGATATCGAGATTCACCATATCAAGGGAACGGCAAATGGAAGAGCCGACGCTCTATCTAGACGCCCGGACTACGACCAAGGAGAAAGAGACAACGATCAAGTCACAGTACTACCCGATGACATCTTCGTCAGGGCCGCAGCAATAGATACGACAGAAGACCCTCTTCGAATCAACGCCACTATCTCGGTACAAGAGATGGAGAAGACAAATCCGGTATACGCCCAGGACAACGACAAGCTCCGCCCGTGGGTAGACCCGCACGGACTGAAAAAGATCGAAGGCACCTGGTATAAGGACGGACGACGGGTGGTCACAGGGGGACTCCTTGAAAAACGAGAACTCATCAAAAACCATCACGACCCCCCAGTATACGGACACCCGGGAATCAGTCGAACCATCAAACTTGTGGAAAGATACTACTGGTGGCCAGGCCTCAGGAACGAAGTCATGGAATATGTCAAGGGTTGCGCCGATTGCCAGCGCATCAAGGTCAACACTAAGGCCATCAAAGCGCCACTGCGCCCAATCTTCCCAAAACCCGAAGCTACGCCATTTGAAACTATCGCCCTTGACTTCATCACTAAACTTCCAGAAGCACAGGGTTGCGACACGATCCTCACGATAACGGACCATGACTGCACGAAAATGTCCCTCTTTATCCCCTGTCAAGAAGAGATCTCGGCCGAAGGCACAGCCGCATTATACGTCAAACACGTGTTCCCTCGATTCGGACTCCCGGGCAAAATCATTAGCGATCGAGACCCCCGATTTGCCTCCAAGTTCACGCGCGAACTCTGCAGGATACTCGGCATCGAACAGAATATCTCCACGGCCTACCACCCAAGAACGGACGGACAATCAGAACGCACAAATCAATGGCTGGAGCAATACCTACGATTCTGGGTCAACGAACGACAAGATGACTGGATCCACTATCTCCCTATGGCTGAGTTCACGCACAATAATTGGCCCAGCGAAACCACTAAAGAATCTCCGTTCCAGCT
The DNA here is from genome assembly GCA_021527035.1 of Lactarius vividus. Lineage (NCBI taxonomy): Eukaryota > Fungi > Basidiomycota > Agaricomycetes > Russulales > Russulaceae > Lactarius > Lactarius vividus. The sequence continues at coordinate 48,425 of JAKELG010000122.1, forward strand.
CCTTATGGGATACAACCCCCGTGCTGATTGGACCGACAGGCCATCCCCGATACCCCAGGTGGCGTTAAGGGTCAAACAGTTCAAGGAACTCCGCCAGCGCGCGCAGTCACTGATGATCAAAGCGCAGCAGGGGTGGATCAAGGCCAAAGATACGCCCAAATTCCAAATTGGAGACCAAGTCTGGCTCGAAGGACGCCACCTACGTACACACCAACCAACGGCAAAACTCGCGGCGCGACGCCACGGCCCCTTTAAGGTCGCTCAAGTGATGTCCGCAGTCAACTATCGACTAGAACTTCCCATGCAGTGGCAGATACACCCAGTGTTCCATGTGGACCTCCTGACGCCTTATCGCGAAACACTCACGCACGGGCCCAATTATCAGCGCCCACCGCCAGATTTGGTCAATGGTGAAGAAGAATACGAGGTCGAGAAGATTCTAGACTCTCGGCGGTTCGGCAGAAGTCGTAAACTTCAGTACCTGATCAAATGGAAGGGATACCCCGACTCGGAGAACCAATGGGTCGACAAGAACGACGTGTTCGCCGATGACGCGATAAGGGAGTTTAAAAATTCTAACCCCGCCAGAGAAGCACATATAAGCGTAGGAAAACTCCAAGAGACGTCCCCATCTCTCCCTCCCACTCACTCACCTACTCATGCGCTCCCCCTCCCCAGTCAACTTCCGCTATGTTACGTTTCGTTCTCGGACTAACCGGCCCGGCTGTGAACTCTGACGTACTCATTATGACTCGGTACGTCGGGAGTAACGTGTCATGGACTTCGGATCATACTGCCTCGTGCCTGGATGACTGATGCTTGTTATTGTTGTACGTGATGATGATTTGACCTGCTGACTGATGTTTCTTATTGTTGTACGTGTTTCGAGTTACGATAGGAACTGCGCATTCTATTATTAGGATACGCTACTTACGCTATTGGTTACTTACGAGTTCGAGCGGAGCTAGAACTAGTTCCCTTACTTGTATTTAAACTCACAGTAGTACGGACCAGGATCCCCATCTTGGTCTTCTTCGAATACCACTCTCTAACTCGTCCTCTGTGCTAAGGGCCTGTAGTTGCCCTTAAGTGACCTAGCTCCGGTATATCCCTTTGAGACCAAGAGGGATCCCCGTGACCTTCATCTCCATCTTCCTTCGTGAATGGTAGATTCGCCGGTAGTGCCTTACCCGCCCGGAACTACGTGCCACCTTGTCTTCGAGTACCTCAACGCTCGAACTGCCCGACCGACTCACTGTTACTACATCGTCGATAACCTCCAGTGGGAGTACGTCCATACCGTCCCAAGTCCGCCTGCAGGAGTTCCCATAGAAGAGACTCTCTATACGTATAGAGATTCCACCGGCACGTACCAACCTCATCCCGCCGTATTCCCACAAGCAGATACACACAGATTCTACCCCCGAGGGAACCCACGTTACAACAGCGCCTAAGTCAGGCAAACGTCCGTGGTAGACGTTACACGCTATGTCGTCAACACCGAACTTTCGGCACCTTACCGAGTACAGTCCACGCCATCGTCACCCCTGTCGACTGCCCTCGCCCTTCACCAGCGAGGAGATCGTCCTCCTTCCCCCGGGCCATCCCCAGTTCCTTCGCCGACCCCCACTGTTTATTCCGAGACCAACCAGCCCAGCCGACTTGCCTCCCAGTACATCCCAACCCGAGCGCCCACTCCAGCAGGCGACGAACAGCAGGGATATGTTCCCAGCCGACCAGCCTCACCCCCGGGACCCGACGAAGGCGGGGACCCGTACGACCCGGCGGAGCGTCTCGAGGCGCATCAGTATTTACGTTACGCCACCCATCTCACCACGACACACTCGGAAACCCCCCCGCTTTGCGGACCCACCGGGGAAGCTATCACACTATCGACGTCGCATTCACCCGCGGTTCGCCGCGATCCAGAGGAGGAACCTATGTCGGAGGCCGAGAGTCGTGCGGAGACACCCCCTCCAAGGGGGTACGAGTACAACAGGGGAGTCCACTACATTCCCTTTCAGATTCGCGACGCTCAGGAACGTCTTTGGCCCGCCTGGTATACTCAGCTCATCCTCACCGCCGACCCCTTCGTGTTGGCCTTCCGAGCCAATTGCAACCAGCAGTACGGGAAGCCCGTCCACGCCACCCCTTACTACGACGAGCAGTCCTCTGCCCCCGCTTACACCGACGACGACCTCACGTTCTTGCTCTCCGATGCAGGACTAGTCGACTCGGTCGACCAGGCGCTCCTCCACCAGAAGGACGCGACCCTCATCGCCGAAGTGCACCGCTACCGCTGTATGACACTCGGGTGGCGGGCGCAGCAGCATCGTGTAGCGGCGGAGCAAATGAAGCTGGAGAGGTTGGAAATAGAGCGCAACAGGTGCGTTGCCCGACTCCAGCGGGCGCATGCAGTGGACCGCATCGAGAACATTCGGGCCTCGCTTCATCGTGGGCCCAAGGCGGAACAAGACGCGGAGGAAATATCCCGCATCAGAGCATTGCGCTCCGTGGGCACCAACCCCCTTGCCGTCATGCGTGGTCAAGCTGGGGCTTGACGCTGAAAAGGGGGTGATGTTACGTTTCGTTCTCGGACTAACCGGCCCGGCTGTGAACTCTGACGTACTCATTATGACTCGGTACGTCGGGAGTAATGTGTCATGGACTTCGGATCATACTGCCTCGTGCCTGGATGACTGATGCTTGTTATTGTTGTACGTGATGATGATTTGACCTGCTGACTGATGTTTCTTATTGTTGTACGTGTTTCGAGTTACGATAGGAACTGCGCATTCTATTATTAGGATACGCTACTTACGCTATTGGTTACTTACGAGTTCGAGCGGAGCTAGAACTAGTTCCCTTACTTGTATTTAAACTCACAGTAGTACGGACCAGGATCCCCATCTTGGTCTTCTTCGAATACCACTCTCTAACTCGTCCTCTGTGCTAAGGGCCTGCAGTTGCCCTTAAGTGATCTAGCTCCGGTATATCCCTTTGAGACCAAGGGGGATCCCCGTGACCTTCATCTCCATCTTCCTTCGTGAATGGTAGATTCGCCGGTAGTGCCTTACCCGCCTGGAACTACGTGCCACCTTGTCTTCGAGTACCTCAACGCTCGAACTGCCCGACCGACTCACTGTTACTACATCGTCGATAACCTCCAGTGGGAGTACGTCCATACCGTCCCAAGTCCGCCTGCAGGAGTTCCCATAGAAGAGACTCTCTATACGTATAGAGATTCCACCGGCACGTACCAACCTCATCCCGCCGTATTCCCACAAGCAGATACACACAGATTCTATCCCCGAGGGAACCCACGTTACAACAGCGCCTAAGTCAGGCAAACGTCCGTGGTAGACGTTACAGTGTCGCAGCCCTGTGCTTCGGGGAGTTTAGTGATGAAATCAAGTGCGATAGTCTCAAATGGCATAGCTTCGGGTTTTGGGAATATTGGGCGCAGTGGCGCTTTGATGGCCCTGGTGTTGACTTTGATTCTTTGACAGTCGGCGCATCCCTTGACGTAGTCCATGACCTCGTTCCTGAGGCCCGGCCACCAGTAGTATCTTTCCACGAGTTTGATGGTTCGGCTGATTCCCGGATGTCCATATACCGGAGGATCGTGATGGTTTTTGATGAGCTCCCGTTTCTCAAGGAGTCCTCCTGTGACCACTCTCCGTCCGTCTTTGTACCATGTGCCTTCGATTTTCTTGAGTCCGTGTGGGTCTACCCACGGGCGGATTCTATCGTCGTCCTGGGCATATACCGGATTCGTCTTTTCCATTTCTTGTACTGATATGGTGGCGTTGATTCGGAGGGGGTCTTCCGTCGTATCTATTGCTGCGGCCCTGACGAAGATGTCATCGGGTAGTACCGTGACTTGGTCGTTGTCTCCTTCTCCTTGATCGTAATCTGGGCGTCTAGATAGGGCATCGGCTCGTCCGTTTGCCGTTCCTTTGATGTGGTGAATCTCGATGTCATACTCGGAGAGTTCTAGTACTTCCCGTGCTACTCGGCGGCTTATCTTTTGCGGGGAGCGCCAGTACTGGAGGTTCATGTGGTCTGAGAATACTTTGATCTTGTGGGGGGATCCTGCTAGGTAGTGACGCCAGTTTCGAAGTGCCTTGACGATTGCTAGGAGTTCGAGGTCGTAGATGTCGTAGTTTCGTTCTGCTGCACTAAGGGTGTTTGAATAGTAGGCAATAGGGTGTCTCTTGCCGTCTTCTTTGCGTTGCAGCAGTACTGCTCCTACTGCGAATCCTGAGGCGTCTACTTCGAGTTCGAACTGGTCCTCCAGTTTGGCGTGAGCGAGAACTGGTTCTTCCGTGACAAGTTTCTTGATCTTGTCGAACGCTTCTTGTTCCGTTGTTGTCCATGTCCATTCCGTATCTTTCCGTGTAAGCTTATTGAGAGGGCGGGCATGTGTGGCAAAATTTCGGATGAAAGCGCGGTAAAAGTTGCAGAAGCCTAGGAATGATCGCACCTGTTTGACGTTTTTGGGGGTTGGCCAGTCTTTGATGCCGGAAATTTTGACGGGGTCCATGCGTGTCACCCCCTTTTCAATGATTACCCCCAGGTAATCGATACTTGGAGCGTGGAAGGTGCATTTTTCCGGTTTGAGGAACAGATCGTTTTCCTCTAGTAGGTCCAGGATGTCGTGTACTGCGTTGATATGTGCTTGTTCCGTTGATCGAGTGGCTATGCCTATGTCGTCCATGTATACCCTGATGATTGTGCCTTTGGTTTCGTGATATGCGATGAGGTCTTTGCAGATCTCGTTCATCATGGTTTGAAACGTTGCCGGTGAGTTGGTTAGCCCGAAGAACATTACCGTTGGTTCGAAGAGTCCGTATTTTGTCTTGAACGCTGCCTTTTCTTGGTCGCCCTCTTTGATTCTGACGTTGTTGTATCCCCAGCGAATGTCCAATTTGGTGAATATAAACGCTCCGCTCAAATCTGCAATGAGTTCCGGAATGAGTGGGAGAGGGTATTGGTTGCGTATCGTCCAGTTGTTGATGTTCCGATAGTCCTGTACGGGGCGTAGTTTTCCGTCTTTCTTTTTGATGAAAAAGAATGATGATGCGTACGGGGATTTAGAGGGTCGGATGTACCCTTTGGCCAGTTGTTCGTCGATCCATTCCTTGAGCGCTTTGTCCTCTGCTTGGCTCATTGGATAGACCTTGCAGTCGATTGTGTCTGGTGCGTTTGGTTTGAAATCGATGGCGTGATCCCATGGTTTCGAGAGTGGGAAGCGATTGGATTCTTCTTCGCTGAAAATTTTGACGTGCCTTTGATATTCTTCTGAGACTTCTTTCTTCTCTACGTATTGCTTGGCTTCTATGGCCATTTCTGTTGACATGGTTGCGCGTAAGCGGGTGTCTTCGAGGTCGCATTCCTGTTTGAGTTGCTCCTCGATTTTTAATTTGTTCAGAAGTAGTAGCTTTTCAATTACGAGGCGTGCGATGATCGGATCTATCCGAGGTTTGGTGGGGTTGATGGTGCGGAGGACAACTGGGTACTCAGCTTCGTTGAGCGTGGCCGTGGCCCATTGGATATTGGGCTGGAAGGTTGCTAGCCACGGATATCCCAGAATTATATCTTCTCCTCCTACGTCCGTTACTAGGAACCGCATTTCTTTGGTGACCCCTTTGGTTTGTACTTCCAGATCCACGCAATGAGTGATCTTGCCTCCTTTGTTATGCATGCCGTCGATATTCCAGATCTTTCGATGACGGTCTAACTCTTTGAGGCCTAGCCTCATCCTCTTGACAAAGTCCGGATGTATGAAGTTGTTAGTGGCTCCGGAATCCACTAGTGCTCGTTTGTCGGCCATGGCGTAACTTGCGCGCAATGAAACTGGAACATGCATAGATTGATAGCGCATTATGAACACAGAATTACACCATAGTGCCCCCACCCAGGCCGTTGGGTTCAGGCGCTTTGAAAATCCTCTCGCCCCAATAAGTCCCGAACTACCAAATCCCTGGCTTCATCGTCAAGGTTTCGGACTCCGTTTATCCAGCTGGTCGCCCGTTCTTGTGGCGTATCAGTGGTGGCGTGGGCGCCGCGGCTACTGCCGCCATCATCTTCGAATTGGATTAGGGGTTCTTCCTGAACGCTCTGGACTTCTTCGATGAACGCCCCCCTCCCCTGGCGCGGTTGCCAGTTAGCGTTGGTGCGAGGCTTGCGAGGTTGGCGACAGTCACGCTGGAAGTGCCCCATCTTGCCGCAATTAAAGCATTTGACGTTGCTTGCATCGATGATTCCCCTATTCGGGCGTCCACCCTGTGGGGTGTACGGTGGTCGGGTGTAGTCGATTTCTTCGGATCCCGCGAGTCTGGCGCGGACTCTCCCTGGAGTCGTGTCCATGGCGTCCGGGTGGTTCCGGAACGCTTGCCATCCTTGGCGTGGCTGCTGAGGGCGATTTGGAGCGTTGAAAGTTCTAAGAGAAGTGTTGCCCGGCTTACCGGGTCCCGGGGGTTTACGTCCCCCCAATCGCGTCTGCAGGTGCATCCATTTGCGCTGTTGCTCCAGCGTGGCTGTCTTCCACTGTGCGTACGTGTTTGGACTGTGGAAATTGTATGCGTTCTTGTAAAGTTCCACTGGGAGTCCACCGGTGAATTTGTCGAGGACCAGGGAGTCGTCAAAGCGGTATCCCGCCTCCCTAACTGCTTTCTCAAACTTGGCGACGTAGGAGTCGATGTCTTGCCCTTCCATTTGGAAGCCCTTCTGCAGCTCTTGTTGCGCCCTTTCTTTCTCGAGTGTGTCGGCGAAGGTGTTGCGGAAGCCGAGTTCGATGGCCTCCCATATCCATTTGTCGTAGGGTCCGTTTTTGGCTTTGTATGCCTTGACCCATTTGGTGGTGGAGAGGACCCATTCGTTGACGTGGTCCCCTTGGATGTAGGTGAGAAAGATCAGTGCTTTGCGGTAAGGGAGGGTGAACACAGGGTTGTCATAATTGGTTTCCACGAACAGCTCCCATTGAGTGAGGAATTGTTGAACTTTGGTGCGGTCCCCGGTGAATACGAGGGGTTCCTTGCCCATAAACTTCTCGGGTTTGGTTCCGCTTGACACGTTTGGTCCGGTGAAGAGTGGTCCTCCCGGATCTCCTCCTCCATCGTCTCCTCCTCCTCCCCCATGTCCTCCGGGTGGGGGTCCTCCGCCGCGACTAATGCGTGCGGGTTCCTGAAATGTAGTTGGTTGCTCGGTGATGGTGGTGGTCATGTCTGTAGGGATAGACTCAGCTAGTAATCCTAATTGTGCTTCTTCTTCCTCTGCTTGCGCTTCGAGGATACGAATTTCTTCGGGGTTGCTTCCTAAGGATGGGGAAGGTGCGGGTGTCTTGGGAGTGGGGGATCGGACTGGTTCTTCTTCTTGTCCGTCGATGGGTCCCCACTGGTCTCTGGTGGTTGTTTCGCTTTGGCGGATGTCGAGGTGAAGTCCTGATCCTGCGGGTCTGACGACTTGTAGTTTGCCGTGGAGTTCGTCCCACCTGATTTCTGTCCAACAAGTGTGGTCGAAGTTGAATTCTACCGGGATGAGTCCGGTTTTGCCGTCCTTGTAAGTGTAAAGGACTACGTAGCCTGGGTCTCCTTGTTCTGTTTGCCAAAAGGCTCCTTTGAGATACTGTTTAGGAACGTTACGTTCCCCTCTTCGGTCGATGTGATACGGTCTGAACGGGATCCAGAGATCGCGGGTTGTTACTGCGGAAGCCACGTTGGAGGATCTTGGTCTTAATGTAACGTCTACCACGGACGCTTGCCTGACTTAGGCACTGTTGTGACGTGGGTTCCCTCGGGGGTGGAATCTGTGATTATCCGAGTGCTCTGGGAAGACTGCAGGGTGCGGCCAATACGTGCCTGTCGAATCCCGATAGGTGTACAACGTCTCTTCTACAGGAACGTTAGGTGGTGGACTAGGGACTTTGCGGATATACTCCCAGTCGAGGTTGTCGACGATGTAGTAACAGTGGGTAGGGCGAGCGGTGCGCGAGTTGAGATACTCAAAGACGAGGTGACACGTGGTACCGGGTGGATAAGTCATGGTCGGCTGATCTACCATTCACGAAGGAAGATGGAGATAGAGTCACGGGGATCCCTCTTGGTCTCAAGGGATATGCCGGAGCTAGCACACTTAGGGATTTCACGAATCCCTAGCACAGAAGGCGAGTAGAGGATGTGGTATTTTGAAGAAGACCAAGATGGGGATCCTGGTCTGTACTACTGTGAACTTAAATACAAGTAAGGGAGCCAGTTCTAGCTCCACTCGAACTCGTAAGTAGCCAATAGCGTAAGTAGCGTAAGCCCTAGTACAACTATCCTAGGGATCAGTCATCCACAATGTAATGTCGATATCGTACAACAATGGGGATCGGAGGAAGGAGCATAAGCATCAACACGTACAACAATAGAACTCATCAGTCAGCCAAGACACGAGGCAACAAGATCCGAAGTCCATGACATATTACTGCTAACGTGCCGAGTCATTGCAATCACGTCAGAGTTCACAACCGGTCCGGGCAGTCCAGAGACGAAACATAACATCCTGCCAGGTAATGGCGCCAGTTCCGAAGTGCCTTGACGATTGCGAGGAGTTCGAGGTCGTAGATGTCGTAGTTCCGTTCCGCTGCACTGAGGGTGTTTGAGTAATATGCAATAGGGTGCCTCTTGCCATCTTCTTTGCGTTGGAGCAGTACTGCTCCTACTGCGAATCCTGAGGCGTCTACTTCGAGTTCGAATTGATCATCTAGTTTGGCGTGTGCGAGGACTGGTTCTTCCGTGATGAGTTTCTTGATTTTGTCAAACGCCTCTTGTTCCGTTGTTGTCCATGTCCATTCCGTGTCTTTTCGTGTGAGTTTGTTGAGGGGACGGGCGTGTGTGGCAAAATTTCGAATGAAAGCGCGGTAAAAGTTGCAGAAACCTAGGAACGATCGCACCTGTTTGACGTTTTTTGGGTTTGGCCAGTCTTTGATGCCGGAAATTTTGACAGGGTCCATGCGTGTCACCCCCTTCTCAATGATTACCCCCAGGTAATCGATGCTTGGAGCGTGGAAGATGCATTTTTCCGGTTTGAGGAACAGATCATTTTCCTCTAGTAGGTCCAGGATGTCATGTACCGCGTTGATGTGTGCTTGTTCCGTTGACTGAGTGGCTATACCTATGTCGTCCATGTATACCCTGATGATCGTGCCTTTGGTCTCGTGGTATGCAATGAGGTCTTTGCAGATTTCGTTCATCATGGTTTGAAACGTTGCCGGTGAGTTAGTTAGCCCGAAGAACATTACCGTTGGTTCGAAAAGTCCGTATTTTGTCTTGAACGCTGCTTTTTCCTGGTCGCCATCCTTGATTCTCACGTTGTTGTACCCCCAGCGAATATCCAGTTTGGTGAATATGAATGCTCCACTGAGGTCTGCTATGAGTTCCGGGATAAGTGGGAGGGGGTATTGGTTGCATATTGTCCAGTTGTTAATATTCCGATAGTCCTGTACAGGGCGTAGCTTTCCGTTCCTCTTTTTGATAAAGAAGAATGATGATGCGTACGGAGATTTAGAGGGCCTAATATACCCTTTGGCCAGTTGTTCGTCTATCCATTCCTTCAACGCTTTGTCTTCTGTTTGACTCATTGGATAAACTTTGCAGTCAATCATATCCGGTGCGTTTGGTTTGAAGTCGATCGCGTGATCCCACGGCTTGGACAGTGGGAATTGGTTAGACTCTTCTTTGCTGAAGATCTTGACGTGTCTTTGGTATTCTTCAGGGACTGCCTTTTTCTCCGTGTATTGCTTCGCCTCGATTGCCATTTCTGTTGACATTGTTGCGCGTAGGCGAGTGTCTTCAAGGTCGCATTCCCATTTGAGTTGTTCCTCGATTTTCAGCTTGTTTGGGAGTAGTAGTTTTTCAAGTACCAGGCGTGCGATAACCGGATCTATTCAGGGTTTTGTGGGGTTGACGGTGCGGAGGATAACTGGATACTCAGCTTCGTGAAGTGTAGCCGTTGCCCATTGGATATTGGGTTGGAAGGTCACTAGCCATGGGTACCCCAATATTATGTCTTCTCCTCCTACGTCGGTTACTAGGAATTGCATTTCTTTGACAACTCCTTTGGTTTGTACTTCTAGATCTACGCAATGGGTAATCTTGCCCCCTTTGTTGTGCGTGCCGTCGATGTTCCAGATCTTTCGATGACGGTCTAATTCTTTGAGGCCTAGCCTCATTCTTTTGACGAAGTCCAGATGTATGAAGTTGTTAGTGGCTCCGGAGTCCACTAGTGCTCGTTTGTCGGCCATGGCGTAACTTGCGCGCAATGAAACTGGAACATGCATAGATTGATAGCGTGTTATGAAAACAGAATTACACCGTAATGCCCTCACCCAGGCCGTCGGGTTTAGGCGCTTTGAAAATCCTCTCGCCCCAATAAGTCCCGTACTACCAGGTCCCTGGCTTCATCGTCAAGATTTCGGACTCCGTTTATCCAGCTGGTCGCCCGTTCTTGTGGCGTATCAGTGGTGGCGCGGGCGCCGCGGCTGCTGCCGCCGTCATCCTCGAATTGGATCAAGGGTTCGTCTTGGACGCTTTGAACTTCTTCAATGAATGCCCCTCTTCCCTGACGGGGTTGCCAGTTTGCGTTGGGTCTTGGTTTGCGCGGTTGATGGCAGTTGCGCTGGAAGTGGCCTAGCTTGCCGCAGTTGAAACACTTGACGTTACTTGCGTCTATTATTCCTTTATTGGGTCGTCCCCCCTGTGGGGTGTACGGGGGTCGAGTATAGTCGATCTCTTCCGATCCTGCGAGGCAAGCTCTGATCCTTCCTGGGGTAGTGTCCATGGCATCGGGATGATTCCTGAATGCCTCCATCCTTGTCGGGGTTGCTGAGGGCGATTTGGAGCGTTGAACGTTCTGAGAGAAGTATTGCCCGGCTTACCAGGTCCCGGGGGTTTACGTCCCCCTAAACGCGTCTGCAGATGCATCCACTTGCGCTGCTGCTCGAGTGCTGCCATTTTCCACTGAGCGTACGTGTTTGGACTGTGGAAGTTGTACGCATTCTTGTAGAGTTCCACTGGTAGTCCGCCGGTGAACTTGTTGAGGACTAGGGAGTCGTCGAAGCGATATCCTGCTTCTCTAACCGCTTTCTCGAACTTGGCGACATAAGAGTCAATATCTTGTCCTTCCATTCGGAAGCCTTTCTGAAGTTCCTGTTGCGCCCGTTCTTTTTCGAGCGTGTCAGCGAATGTGTTGCGGAAGCCGAGTTTGATGGCCTCCCAGATCCATTTGTCGTAGGGTCCGTGCTTGGCTTTGTATGCTTTGACCCACTTGGTGGTAGATAGGACCCATTCGTTGACGTGGTCCCCTTGGATGTAGGTGAGGAAGATTAGCGCTTTTCGATAGGGAAGGGTGAACGCAGGGTTATCATAGTTGGTCTCCACGAACAGTTCCCATTGAGTGAGGAACTGTTGAACTTTGGTGCGGTCTCCGGTGAACACGAGGGGTTCTTTGCCCATGAATTTCTCGGGCTTGGTTCCGCTTGACACGTTTGGTCCGGTGAAGAGTGGTCCTCCTGGATCTCCTCCTCCGTCATCTCCTCCTCCTCCTCCATGTCCTCCGGGTGGGGGTCCTCCGCCGCAACTGATGCGTGCGGGTTCCTGGAATGTAGTTGGTTGTTCGGTAATCGTAGTGGTCATGTCTGTAGGGATGGACTCGGCTGGTAATCCCAGTTGTGCTTCCTCTTCTTCTGCTTGTGCTTCGAGGATGCGGATTTCTTCGGGGTTGCTTCCCAAGGATGGGGAAGGTGCGGGTGTCTTGGGAGTAGGGGAGCGGACTGGTTCTTCTTCTTGCCCGTCGATAGGTCCCCACTGATCTCTGGTAGTTGTTTCGCTTTGACGGATGTTGAGGTGAAGACCTGATCCCGCGGGTCTGACGACTTGTAGTTTGCCGTGGAGTTTGTCCCACCTAATTTCTGTCCAACACGTGTGGTCGAAGTTGAATTCTACCAGGATGAGTCCGGTTTTGCCGTCCTTGTAAGTATAAAGAACTACGTAGCCTGGGTCTCCTTGTTCTGTCTGCCAAAATGCTCCTTTGAGGTATTGTTTAGGGACGTTGCGTTCCCCTCTTCTGTCGATGTGATACGGTCTGAATGGGATCCAAAGATCGCGGGTTGTTACTGCGGAAGCCACGTTGAAGGATCTTGGTCTTAATGTTACGTCTACCACGGACGTTGGTCTGACTTAGACGCTGTTGTAACGTGGGTTCCCTTGTGGGTGAAATCTGTGGTTGTCTGAGTGCTTGGGAAAGACTGCGGGATGGTGTAACGCTACCACAGCGTTTAGTTCGACTTGAACTCGTACTAAGGCATTCACGACTTAGCTGGTTTACACAGTGATTGGAGCGTCTCGGTAATTCCGTAGAATACCACTAAGGCGATCCACAGTATCCGTCCTAGTAGCACTAAGGCAACTCCGACTTGGTGTGTCGAAAGGGCCAGGGTCTTAGACTCGTAGGTCAAGACGGTAAGACGGGCGTTCCTCAAGGGAGGAGAAGGATGACGAGTCCTTCTAGAAGACGAGTGATAGGAGTGGTATTGAGAAGAAGACCAAGATGCTCTTCCTGGTCTTCACAAGCCACTACTTATACATATTTCAGAGGTAGCTTTAAAGCTCCTCTTCAAGTACTGTCCCGTAGCGTAAGTAGCTCGAACCCTACTACAGCTATCCTAGCAACGAGTCATACTAACTATCACATGTTAGTACAACTTGTGCTGACTGATACGAATGGTCCATGACTAATGCTCGCTTACTATCGTAGTCATAACCGTATAGTAAGTGTCCACTTCAATCCCCGTACCGTAATGTGAGTCCATGAAGCTCCAATCGTAACATCACCCCCTTTTCAGGAGCGACGCCCACGTCGCCGGCGGTCGCCGGCTCCTCCCATCCATCCTGCCTGTACCTCCTCAATTCTGTCCATGGCGTTAGCCATCTCCAATCGGAACTTGCTCCGAGATAGTTCTCCCTTGATGCCCCCCAACGCGGCGGCGAGCTGGTGAAGCCGCTGCTCCATTCGCTCAGCCTCGTACGCGTATGACCGGTACCGGTGGAGTTCGGCCTTGAGGCTCACGTCGTGCAGCTCCTGGAGGGCGCGATCGACGCGAGGGCGGTCGTGATATCCGCCGGCAAAGATCATGAGGTCTTCCTGAGGATAGTGGGGCTTACCTCGGGCCCGGACCTGCGGCTCTGCATAAAGCGGCTTGGAGTATACTTTCTCACTGTCCTCCGTCAGCCCTAGCACGAGGGGGGCGCCCCGTGGTGTCGCAGGCGTAAGGGGTCTCGTCGGGGTGGTCAGTGTCGGTGGCAGTGACGATGAGCGGGTGCTCATCTGGGTAGTAGTCATGGAGACTCCCTCGCGCCTGCTCCAGTATCGTCTCATCCGCTCCACGGCCCCGGCCTTCCTCCGTGCCATCATCTCCGACCGCCGCTCGGTCGCCCTCTGAAGCTGCTCTCGCTTCCACGCCCTCGCTACTTCCAGCCACTGCTTCTCCCGCTTCCAGTCTTGCCATCGCGACGTCGCTGGTGACGGGTTCTTCCACCCACTGCTCAACTCGGACCGGGAGAGGTCGAGGTGAGGACACTTCACTGTTGCAGAGAGCTGCGCGAAGCCTATCAACTTCGGGCGTCGTGAGCGGGGTTCGGTTGAGACGCTGGCCGTCGTCGGTGACCAGCCACCAGCTGGTGGGGTTGCTGGTGTCGGGGGTGTACTCGGCCGGGACGAGACTTTGAAGGGCGTCGATGAGCTCTTGATGGGTGATGGGGCCCGCGTTTGCGGCAACACAAGCGACAGCTTCGGCGGCAGTGGGAAGAGACATTGTGGTGAGTATGGAGTGAAGGAAGCCAGAGTGAAGAATGGTAGAGGATGGGGGATCGAGCGAAACCCTTCTGACTTTTAAGTCTCGTGTCGTGCGGGGGTTTAATTGTTGGTACTCAGCTAAGGCGTTATCGGCAAACACGTCATCTTTGTCGACCCACTGGTTTTCCGAGTCGGGATATCCCTTCCATTTGATCAGATATTGGAGTCGCCTCCTTCTGCCGAAGTGCCGGTGGTCCAGAATCTTTTCGACCTCATATTCTTCTTCTCCTTCTATCAAATCTGGTGGTGGGCGTTGGAAGTTTTCTCCGTGCATGAGCGTTTCGCGATAAGGTGTGAGAAGATCGATGTGGAACACCGGATGTATACTCCATTGTGTGGGAAGTTCCAATTGATAATTCACGTGTGACAGGACTCGTGTGATTTTGAAGGGTCCATGCCGTCTTGCCGCTAGCTTGGGCGTCGGCTGGTTAGTTCTTAAGTGACGTCCTTCTAGCCACACATAGTCTCCAACACGGAATTTGGGCGTGTCCCTGTGTTTTACCCACATCGATTGTGCCTTTTTGATAAGGTCCTGGGCTTCTTTCCGAGCTTCTCGGAATTGCTCTATCCTCGTGGTGACCTGTGGGATAGGGGATGGCTTATCGAGCCAATCAGCGCGTGGGTCATACCCCATGAGGAGAGAGAACGGGGACTTCCTTGTTGCCTCGTGGGGCCAATTGTTATGCGCGAACTCAGCTATCGGTAGGAAGTCGGCCCAGTTGTCCTGTCGTTCATTGGCCCAGAAGCGAAGATATTGCTCTAACCATTGATTGGTGCGTTCCGATTGCCCGTCTGTTCTGGGGTGATAGGCCGTGGAAATGTTCTGTTGTATTCCCAGTATTCGGCATAGTTCGCGCGTGAACTTGGAGGCAAATCGGGGGTCACGGTCGCTGATGATCTTTGACGGTAGTCCGAATCGTTTGAACACGTGGGTGGCGTAGAGTCCAGCTGTCTCTTCCGTGGTGATTTCCTCGTTGCAGGGGATGAAGATCGAAGCTTTGCTGCAGTCGTGGTCGGTCACGGTTAAGATGGAGTCGTACCCCAGTGATGTCGGGAGCTTAGTGATGAAGTCAAGAGCAATAGTTTCGAATGGTAGGGCGTCTTCCTTTGGCGTAATGGGTACGAGTGGGGCTTTTGTGGGACGTGTGTTGACTTTATGGCGCTGGCATTCGGCGCATCCCTGTACATAGTTGCGGACGTCAAGTTTCAGTTCTGGCCACCAGTATCTTCGTTCTACTAGTCTTGTGGTTCGTGCGATTCCGGGGTGTCCGTGCACCGGGGGGTCGTGATGCGCAGCAATCAGTTTTCGCTTTTCGTCCGTTGATCCCGTGATGACGTACTTCCCTTGTCTGTACCATGCCCCGTTTACGAATTTCAGTTGCTGGGGGTCTACCCAGTATCTTAAGGTGATTTCCGTTTGTGGCGGGTCGCCGATTGCCTGTACCGACGTTGTCCTTGCGAATACGTCCTCTGGTAGTACCACTACGTCCTCGTTATCCCGTTCTCCTTGGTCGTAGTCGGGCCGTCGGGATAGCGCGTCTGCACGACCATTCTTCTTTCCTGGGATGTGATGAATTTCGAAGTTATACTCCATAAGCTCGAGTACTTCCCTAGCGACTCTCCTGCTTATCTTCTGCGGTAGTTTCCAGTACTGGAGATTCATGTGGTCGGAGTAGATTTTGATTTTGTGTGGCGATCCTGCCAGCAGTGGTCTCCAGTGTCTGAGGGCTTTGACGATCGCGAGAAGTTCCAGGTCGTAGATGTCGTAGTTTCGTTCCGCTTCGTTGAGTGTAGCCGAGTAGTAGCCTATGGGATGCCGCTTTCCGTCTTCCTTTTTCTGGAGTAATACTGCGCCGGTAGCGAATCCCGAGGCGTCCACTTCAAGCTCGAATGGGGCGTCTAGTCTTGGGTGAGCAAGTACTGGTTCTTCCGTGACTAGGGCTTTGAGCTTTTGGAACGCTTTGTCTTCTTCGTCTGTCCATCTCCACTCCGTGTCCTTTCTCGTGAGTTTGTTGAGTGGTTTGGCGTGTGTAGCGAAGCCGCGAATAAAGAGTCGGTAAAAATTGCAGAAGCCTAGGAAGGAGCGGACGTCACGAACCTTGGTGGGCGTGGGCCAGTCTTTGATGCCGGAAACTTTTACCGGGTCCATGCGTGTTACCCCCTTTTCAAGGATTACCCCCAGGTAATCCATTCGCGG
Source organism: Lactarius vividus (assembly GCA_021527035.1). Classification (NCBI taxonomy): domain Eukaryota; kingdom Fungi; phylum Basidiomycota; class Agaricomycetes; order Russulales; family Russulaceae; genus Lactarius; species Lactarius vividus. The sequence goes on from JAKELG010000122.1 coordinate 64,518, forward strand.
CTTGTTGAAGAGGCATTTTTCAAGTTTGAAGTAGAGATCGTGTTCCATGGCCACCTGCAATACGTCGTAAACCGCTTCCTCGTGTTCTTTTTGTCCGGCTGGATCTCTGGTTGCGATGCCGATGTCGTCCATATATACGCGTATAACCGTTCCCTTGGCCTCGTGCTTTGCAATGGTGTCTCGGTATATAGTGTTCATCATTGTTTGGAAGGTAGCCGGGGAGTTGGTGAGTCCGAAATACATGACTGTAGGTTCGAAGAGACCGTACCACGTTTTAAAGGCTGCTTTGTGTTCGTCGCCTTCCTTGATGCGTACGTTGTTGTACCCCCAGCGGACGTCCAATTTAGTGTAGGTGTGGGCTTGGCTGAGGTCGGTGATGAGGTCTGAAATGAGGGGTAATGGGTATTGGTTGCGGATGGTAACGGCGTTGATCTTCCTATAGTCTTGTACTGGTCGTAGTTTTCCATCTTTCTTTTTGATGAAGAAGAAGGATGAGGCGTAAGGGGATTTTGATGGGCGAATATACCCCTTCTTCAGTTGTTCGTCCAGGAATTCTTTGAGTTTGCTGTCTTCGTCCTGTGTCATGGGGTAGACCTTGCAGTCGATCGCTGACGGGGTGCCTTCCTTGAATTCGATGGCGTGGTCCCACGGTCTGGAGGGAGGGAATCTGTTAGACGCTTCTTCGCTGAAGATCTTCGCGAACTGGTGGTAAGCGGCTGGGAGTTCAACTTTATCGTGGAACTGCTTAGCTCCGATAGCTAATTCCGTGGCCGTGGTGTGTAGATGGGTTTCTTCCTCTAGTTCCGCTACTATGTTTTCCTTTTCCTCCGTGGTGATGCTTCCTATGACGTGATTTTCTTCATTGGGGTTGATGGATCGGATGACGACAGGGAGCATTTTCTCGTGTATAGTGGCGTATCTCCAGTTTATCGTAGGTTCATAGGTGGCTAGCCAGGGGTATCCGAGTACTATGTCCTCGTTTCCGAGGTCGGTGACTAGAAAACGCATCTTTTGTCGTCGCTGGTTAGTTTGTACGTTTAGGTCTACAAAGTGGGTGATACTGCCCGCTTTGTTTTCCGTATTGTCGATATTCCATATTTTCCTGGGATGTTCCAGTGTTTGAAGCCCAAGGCCCATTCGTTTCGCAAATGAAGGGCGTATGAAATTGTCTGTTGCTCCGGAGTCTACTAGTGTTTTGATGTCGGCCATTGCGTAATTCGTACGAATCGAGACTGGAATTCTAAGAGACCGATAGCGAGTCATGATTACAGAATTACAATTAACTGCCCTCACCCAGGCCGATGGGTTCAGGCGTTCTGAAAACCCTCCTTCCCCCACATCTCTTGGAGGATGAGGTCTTTTACGTCGTCCGATTCTCCTGCTACTCCTGCTAGCCAGTCTTTGGCCCTTTGCTGCGGTGGTGCCGCACTTGCTGCCCTGGCTTGTGCGGGTGGCTCTTCCTGTGTGTAATAGTCGGTGTCTGCCATTCGACTGGTGGTAGCTCGGCGACGCGGCTGTTGGCAGTTTTGTGAGAAGTGTCCCGTCTGATTACAATTGTAGCAGATGACTGTCCTCATGTCTCGAGGTGGGGGTCCTCCGCCTCTTCCGTATCCTCCTCTTTGTGGTCTTGGGATGAAAGGTCGATTCGGGTCACCGACTTCCGCTGCCCGTGTTCGGTCGGCGGATGTGTCCATTGCGTTTGGGTCGTATCTGGGTGGTGGAGGTCCTCGTGGTGGTCCCCAATTGGGAGGTTGCGGCCTCCATCGTGGTTGGGCCGATGAGGGAGGTGTTTTGGTTTTGAAATTGTCCAACCGCGCCTTCATGTGGATGCATTGTTTTTGTCGCCGTAGGGCGCACCGTTTCCAGTCTTCGAAGGTGTGGGGCTCGTCGAGTTCGTATACTTTCATGAACAGGGCTCGTGGTAGTCCCGCGGTAAAGCGGTCGATGGTTTGGCGGTCGTTTAGGTTGTAATGAGCTTTCCTGGCCAGTTGTTCGAATTTAACCACGTACGCGTCAATGTCCTCTCCTGTCATCTTAATTCCTTTTTGCAGTTCGGCTTGCGCCTGTTCCTCTTCAAGTATGTTTGAGAACCTTTTGGCGAATTCTGCTGCGACGTGATTCCATAATGTCTGGGAGTACTGGCTTACTCCTCGTCGTACTTCGCGGTTGAGCCATTCGAGGATGGATAGTGTCCATTCGCTGACGTTGACCCCTTTGACATATCCCAGGAAGAGGAGGGATCGTCGGTATTCGTTCTGCATGATGGGGGCATCCAGGTTCATTCCCCAGTACACGTGCCATTGTGTGAGGAAGGCCTCGTATTTAGTACGGTCTCTGTCAAACACAGTCGGGGGTTCACCTGACAGCCTATCCGATCCGTGTCCTCCTCCTGGAGGTCCTCCAGCTGGGGGCCCCCCTGGTGGAGGTCCTCCTCCGTTCGGTGGTCGACCTCCTCCTGGAAGTCCTCCCCCTGGGAATCCTCCTCCGGTCGGTCCTTGGCCTGGGAATCCACCTGGGAGTCCACCCGGTGGTGGTGGTGGTCCTTCCGGTGGGTCGGGGTGGTCTGGTCCTATCGCTCTGAAGAGTGCTGCGTCGTCGGCGGTGAACCTGTGTCCGGTGTTCGGGTTGATGGGATTGAGGATGCTTTCGGCCTCCTCTCTGATGCGCTGTACTTCTTCCATGGTTTGTGTTTCGGTTACTGTAGCCATGGGGCTTCGAATGTGAATCTCTTCTGGGACTGTGATATGTAGTGACTCAGCTATATGAGCTAGTAGGCTTGAGTCGTCTCCGGTTCCTGGTCGTGCTTCGCTTTCTGTGGCGGTATGCTCTTCTATGTGTTCTTCGTGGCTCGATTCTGATGGGGCTTGTTCCCTGGGTTGCTCCTCTTCTTCGTCGTTGCTACTGTCTCCGTCTAGTGATCCCCAGTCGTCTCCGTGGAGCTCTCTCGAGTCAATGTCGCAACGGTAATGCCTTCCGGCTGGTCTGACGACGTCCCACTGATTGTCTATCGGGTTCCTCGTAACCTCTGTCCAACAGAAGTTTGAATAGTTGAACTCAACTGGGCGGTATCTGATCGCCTCTCCTGGGAAATCTACGAAGTATCCGGTGTCTCCTCGGTATTCTCTCCACCTGGCTGCGCCTAGGAATCGTCGTGGTACTGATCGTTCTCCTCTAGTTTCGAGGTGATAAGGTCGAAAGTTTCTCCACTGGTCTCTTGTTGTGAACACCACGGTTGGTTATCTTGGTCTTAATGTAACGCTACCACAGCGTTTAGTTCGACTTGAACTCGTACTAAGGCGTTCACGACTTAGCTGGTTTACACAGTGATTGGAGCGTCTCGGTAATTCCGTAGAATACCACTAAGGCGATCCACAGTATCCGTCCTAGTAGCACTAAGGCAACTCTGACTTGGTGTGTCGAAAGGGCCAGGGTCTTAGACTCGTAGGTCAAGACGGTAAGACGGGCGTTCCTCAAGGGAGGAGAAGGATGACGAGTCCTTCTAGAAGACGAGTGATAGGAGTGGTATTGAGAAGAAGACCAAGATGCTCTTCCTGGTCTTCACAAGCCACTACTTATACATATTTCAGAGGTAGCTTTAAAGCTCCTCTTCAAGTACTGTCCCGTAGCGTAAGTAGCTCGAACCCTACTACAGCTATCCTAGCAACGAGTCATACTAACTATCACATGTTAGTACAACTTGTGCTGACTGATACGAATGGTCCATGACTAATGCTCGCTTACTATCGTAGTCATAACCGTATAGTAAGTGTCCACTTCAATCCCCGTACCGTAATGTGAGTCCATGAAGCTCCAATCGTAACAGATGGGGCCAATACGTGCCTGTGGGGTCTCGGTAGGTGTATAACGTCTCTGCTATGGGGACGTTTGCTGGCGGACTAGGAACTTTGCGGATGTACTCCCACTCGAGGTTGTCGACGATGTAATAGCAGTGAGTGGGACGAGCGGTATGGGAGTTGAGGTATTCAAATACGAGATGACACGTGGTACCGGGCGGATAAGTCACGGTCGGCTGATCTACCATTCGCTAGGGAAGATGGAGATAAGGTCACGGGGATCCCTTCTTGGTCGCAGAGGGATATGCCGGAGCTAGTTCACTTAGGGACGTCACAAGTCCCTAGCACAGAAGACGAATAGAAGACGTGGTAATTGAAGAAGACCAAGATGGGGATCCTGGTCCGTACTACTGTGAGCTTAAATACAAGTAAGGGAGTTAGTTCTAACTCCGCTCGAACCCGTACCGAGCCAATAGCGTAAGTAGCGTAAACTAATAATAGAATGCGCAGTCGTCATCGTAATCCGAATCGCGTACAACAATAGAGAACATCAGTCAGCACAGTAAACCACATCACGTACAACAATAGCGAGGCATCAGTCATCCAAACACGAGGCGACATGATCCGAAGTCCATGACACATTACTACTGACGCATCGAGTCATCGCGTACACATCAGAGTCCACAGCCGGGCCGGTCAGTCCAAAGCGAAACGTTACAACGTCACTAAGTCGCTCAGGCCAAGGTAACGGGATGTAGAGTAGTCAGTTAAGACTAAGTTCGGTGATGAACAAGCACCACACGGCCTCCTCTGGCATGTGGATGATAGTCGGGAAGTTCAGGGGTTCAAGCGCAAGGGCGAACCAAAGTCGTGCTCAAGCGAAACAGCAAGCGTAAAGTCATTCGTGGATTGACAACGATGTGGTATTTGTTATGTTCTGTCCTGAACCCCGCGCGACAAGTGCAGACTCGTGCAGCACCGCCAAGTTGTACCGCAGCGAATGGGTTACAGCTGCTAGAACTGAGGGTATCGACCCTGTGGGAATCCTGTATTACAAGCGTGACCCGGGCTGGCAAGTGCCCTGGGAATAGCCGAAGAAGATGTCAAGCGCCCGTCACGTGACCCTGGCACGTGACCTGGTCTAGACTTGCACCAGAAGGGTCCAGATAAGCTTGTGCCTGGATCGTGATTGGATCTGCCTCATGGACTGTATGGTTCCTAATTTCTGATGGATTGATGGATTGTGCCTGTGGTTTGATGCGCCCATCCACAGTATGTTTCAGCCACTGATTGATGGACTTCTGACCCCGTTTCACCTCTACCTCATTGTTGACCTTGTGACTGTATGCCCCTGACTTGTGTTTCATTGTTTCCGATTGGATGATATGTACTAGGTTTCAGACTTCAGGCTGAGCTTGAAAGCTCCCTGGATGTGTATAAGTAGCACCCCAGTCTCGCTGATATCCCTCAGCTTGACTTCTTGTATTCTACCAGCCTACAAGTAGACCGAAGCAGATACAGGCAACCCCTGTATATATTCTCCTCTCCGATCCTGTCTCCTTTGTTTGAGCATGCCATTCTCTTCTTCCTTGCCACTCACGTCATGCACATCCTTGTCACCATAGCCTACGGCATCGCCCAGACCCTAGAAGAACTCAGCAAATCCCAAGATCTCGAGAATCCGACCAGAAGATAGACCAGTCGAAGTCTTGGTCGCCACCGTGATACTGCAAGAACCCAAGTTTCCCGTCGAGTAGCCAGACTCCGGAAGGTACACCCGCTGGAGTGTAACATATTACACAAGAAGTAAAGTCTACCGTACAAGCTAGGTAGTGTGCGACTTATATACTAGTACAGGATGTTTGTACACAACAAACATATGGCGCGATATGTGGGTTCTGAGTAAAAGCAGAACAAAGGTGCAACTATAGTAGGAAACATAGTGATTGCACAGGGTCATGTGCAAGTCAGCTGAGCCCGGAGCGCCGTGAACTTTGATATACAGGGAAGGGGGCGTAAAGGCGTATCGTGCAGCGAAGAGATCATCAGAAACGGTTGGGTGCATAAGGAGTTATGGGTGTATCAAGGTGGGGTGTGGGAGTAAGAAGCAAGGAACGGAAGCATCCAGGAGAAAAGAAGGGAAAATTGTAACAGATAAGGCCTTCTTAATGTGGAACAGACCATGACGTGTGGGGGCTAGTTTTGTGGTGGGGTAGAAGGTCCTCAAATTTGTTCCTTCCAGCCAGACCTGGGCCCCTTCAGCATAGGGGATGAAGCGGCTTCTTCCCTTCTTAGCCATAAGGTTTTGCACGTGTTTGATGCAGTCCTGTGCATGCTGCCGCCTCGTGGTCATTTCATCCAGGAGTTGGTCAACTGATGGTACTGGCATGGGTTTCAAGACCCATGTTGTTCATGGTTCCCATCCCATAATAAGTGAGAACAGGGAGTGTTTTGTTGTGGCATTTGGCCAGGAATTGTGCACAAACTGTGCCACTGGGAGTGCTTCTGCCCAGTTGTCCTGTTGGACATTGCTCCAGTGGCATAAGTACTGCTCCAGCCACTGGTTGGTATGCTCCAATTGGCCGTCTGTTTGGGGGTGATATGCAGAGGAGATATTCTGTTGTATTCCGAGTGTGCTGCACAACCCCTTCATGAACATGGACGTGGACTGTGGGTCCCAATCTGTGATGAGCTTGTGTGGTATCCCATAGTGTGGGTAGATGTGCTGGAGGTATAGCCGTGCTACTCCTTCGGCGGTGATGGTTTCATTGCAGGGTATAAAGATCATGGCTTTCGAGCAATCATGATCGGTGATTGTGAGGATGGAGTCGAATCCTTGGGATGGGGGTAATTTGGTGATGAAGTCCATTGCGACAACTTTGAATGGTTCCGCTTCTGGGTCGGTGGATATAGGAAATAGGTGAGGTTTTTGTCGGTGGGGGTTGATCTTGTTGGCCTGACATATGGCACATCCCTTGACATACTCTTCAACATCTTCTCATATGGTGGGCCACCAATAGTCATGTTGTATTAGTTCACGTGTGTTGGCGATTCTGGGGTGGCCCATACTTGGAGAGTCGTGAAAGAAAGCAATTACCCCCCACTTAAGATCGTTGTCCCTGACAATGACTAATGCTTCATCTTTCCACCACAGCCTGTCATGTAATTTGAGGTTGTGGTGTTCAGCCCATCGTGTGGCCTCTTCCTTGCCAGCATTCTGAGCCACCCAGGACCAAATATCCATATCACATATTGACATTTGGGTGGCTCGGATAAATCACTCAGCTGGTAAGATGATGATGTCAGTGTTGTCCCCTTCACCAGACTCATAGTCCGACTGCCTGGACAGGGTGTCTGCACGCGCGTTCTTTGTTCCTGCCACATGCCTCAGAATGAAGTCATATTCTGACAGCTCCAGGAACTCTTGCGCGATTCTTTGGTTAATCTTCTGAGGCTCCTTCCAGTACTGGAGGTTGGTGTGGTCGGTATGAATGATGATCTTGTGGCACGATCCTACAAGGTATGTCCTCCACACTCATAGCGCTTTGACCACTGCCAATAGCCCCTGATCATAGATGTCATAATTTCACTCCATTGCTGTAAATGATTCGGAGTGGAAGGCCACTGGGTGGAACTTCTGATTGGGACCTAACTGATTCAGCACTGCTCCTACAGCGACATTGGACACATCGACTTCCAATTCAAATGGTTTCGTAAGGTCCGGGAATAAAAGCACAGGTTCCTCACATATATGCCTTTTGATATCTTTGAAGGTGTTCTGTTGTGTGTCGCCCCAATGCCACTGGGCATCCTTCTTCGTGTGGTTGTGAAGAGGTCAGGAAAGTTGAGAGAATCCCTGTATGAACCTTCGGTAGAAGTTGCAGAACCCCAAGAACACGTGAACCTCCTTGATGCTCTTTGGTGGCTGCCATTCTCGGATTCCTTGGACTTTGATGGGGTCCATCCATAGTCGTCCATGCCCAATGATGAGGCCAAGGTACTCAGTTTCATAGACCTCAAATTCGCATTTCTCCGGCTTCACATAGAGATTGTGCTCCTCACATAGTTGTAGCACTTCATGGAGGACCCTCTGATGATGGTCCTTGTCATCAGCGGTGGCAACAAGGATGTCATCCATGTACACAACGACTGCGTTTGTTAGGATGAGGTCGCGGAAGATCGTGTCCATCATTGTTTGGAAGGTGGATGGGGAGTTTGTGAGGCCGAAGAACATGACATGCAGTTCGAACAGCCCCTGGTTTGTTTAAAATGCTGCTTTCCACTTGTCTCCTTCTTGGATATGGACGTTATTATACCCCCAGCAAATGTCTAGTTTTGAGTATCGGCATGCAGTTCAAATATGGTCAACAAGTTCAGGGATAAGGGGGAGGGGGTAGTGGTTCTTTACAGTGAGCTCGTTGAGGCGTCGGTAATCTTGTACTGGGCGTAGTTTTCTGTCCTTCTTTTTGATGAAGAAGAAGGGCAAAGCGTACGTGGACTTCGAGGGATGAATATATCCCTTTTCAAGTTGTTCATTCAGGAAGGCCGTGAGTGCCTCTCCTTTGTTCACAGTTAGGGGGTACACCTTACAGTTGAGGGTAGCGGGTGCATCAGGGGGTAAGTCGATGGTGTGGTCCCATACACGGGATGGGGGAAAACGATGTGATGCTTCTTCACTGAACACTTTGCAGTGTGGCCAGTATTCCGGAGGAACCATTTCCTCAAACGTCCAGACCTGTCTTTTAGCCGCTTCCTGCTGAGCAAGTTCTGATGCAGTGGTTGTTTTTCGCAGGAAGGTAATGCTTGGCTCTGGTTCTTCGCTCACAACCTGCTCCCACACCTCCTCATCAAGCTTGTACACCTCTAGGGCCCTAATGGCAGCTTCTATGGGCATGGTGTCGCTCTGGAGGTTCAGGCTAGAGATTACAACTGGTTGGAAATTCTCGTTCAGTGTGGCATTTCTCCACTCTATCTCAGGCTCGAAGGCCGAGTGTTACGCTACCACGGCATTAGTCCAACTTGGACTCGATAAAGGTGTTCGTAACTTAGCAGTTCTCGGAGTAGTATTTGTAAGTCCTTAGTATCCCCTGGAATACAACCAAGGCAATCCAAAGGGACTTAAGGGCAAGGACCAAAGCAATGAAGACTTGGCGATACAAAATGACAATGGCCTTAGACTCAAAGGTCAAGGAAGTTCAAAAGACCGAAGCACAAAGGCTTCAACAAAGAGAGGAGAGGCGAGTGGTATTTAGAAGAAGACCAAGATGGTGTTCTTGGTCTTCCCGTACCCGTATTTATACATATGAAGGGGTAGCTTTAAAGCTCCCCTATGAAGTCTGTATCCTATAGCGTAAGTAGCTCAAACCCTACTACCGCTGTACTAGTAATGAGTCATGCTAACAATCATATGCTAACACAATGTGATGACTGATCCTAAGTCCATGACTAATTACTACTTACTACCGTAGTCATAACTGTGTAGTAAGTGTCCTAACCGTCGATCCGTAACACCGAGAACCAGGGGGAACCCAGGATCGCTTCATCCTTTCCTAGATTGGTTACCAGGAAACGAAGCATCTTCGTGCACTCACCAGTCCGCACCACCAAATCGGTGTACTGGGTTATCGTGCCGTCTTGGTTGTAGGTTCCGTCAACATTCCATATAGTGATAGGAATGGAGATGGGTCCCCCCTACCCTGCTCAGGAGAGCTTGGGGCGAGCCCTCGGGTTCAATCCTCGCTCAGGCAATATTCCTGACAGGGGCACTCATTTGTAATCAACCTTCTGACATCACCAACTTGGACCCTCAGCGGCCCGCACTACCTGCCTGTCGGCACTTTCCTAACCCACCCCACACCCAGTTCTCCGATTCCATTTCCAACATTCCCACACTACGTCCCAACTCAACCCGACCGACCCGACTCCAGTTCTGAAGCCCCGACCTACCCCGATTGGAACACACCTCCAACAACATAAAGGCTTACGCAAGCATTGGAGCCCTCACAGTCCCTGAGGCTGGCTGGGAGTGGTGACCCAGTCCGCCAAAATGGTTGACGCTGAGGGTGATCCTCGCCCGGAGATACCACCAATTCGCTGAGTCAGAAGGGGTCCATGATGGCACGGAAGGACCAGCCTAGGGCTGGATTAGGTGAGGAAGGCGCGATAAAGGCGTGGGAGGTAGGGATGAGGATTTGGATGACACACGCACAGACTGGCTGGGAGACCGCACCTGGGACCTAATCCGTCCCCTTACATCATTCATCGGACTATGCCTTGTCCCCTTTGGAAGGGTACACTTGGACACACTGACTCACACAACCCCACCCGCGACCTTATATGGACGCTTACATTACCCCTTACTCTACTTAGTCACACATGCTTACTTACTCTCGTCCTTACTGCATCGCTTCCCCTTTCGTCAATTGAGGGCACACGTTCATCACTTGCCTTAGGGTTCAAGTTTCCGCATTAGTCACTCTATGTTAGGAGTTGTTCCAATAAGTTGGCTGGGGGTATTACTGAGGGTTAGGTTTCCGCACAGAGTAACATGGTAGACTACTTAGAACCGGCTTTGTACTCATAATACTGCTCCGGTATATAAATTGATTCAAAAAAAAAAAAAAAAAAAAATGGAGATGGGTCGAGTTCCGAGATGCGTTCGTTTGAGCAGTTCCACACAAATGAAGTTGTCGGTTGCTCCAGAGTCCAACAGGACCTGTCATTTGGCCATTGCATTTGCAGATTTGAAAAGCACTGGGATTTGCATAGATTGATATCTGCTATAATACACGTGTAGTGCCTTTGCCCAGGCCAACGGGTTCAGGCATTCGGAAAATCCTTTCCTCCAAAAAGCTTCTCCACCAAGAGGTCCCGCACCTCTTTTGGCTGAGTGGCCAGTGCTGCGATCTGAGTGTCAGCTGCTTCATCATTTGACAGTACGCAGTTTGCTGATATGGCGACTCAAGTAACAAGGGGGGGAGGTGATACTGCAGGGGTAGAGGGGACGGGAAGAGGCGCTCCTCCGTCACTTGTGGTCTGAGCAGCACGAGTGCCTTTTTGTGGGCAATTATGCGACACATGACCCTTTTCCCCACATCGGAAGCATCTCCCCTCCACGACCATCCTTTGCTTCTCAGCGTCTTGTTAAGGGCCTGGACCCATTGCTTGTGGGTGTGTCCTCCTCGTTTGTCATTTTGTCAATTGCGCATGAGGCAGGGTTTCAGCATCAGGTACTTGGCTTGCTGAAGCCACACTGCCACTTTCCATTGGTCCCATGTAACGGGGTGTTGGAAACGAATGGCATTGATTACAAGGTTGTCAGGCAATCCCACTTGGAATTTTTCAATGACATCAGCCTCATCCAGATTATAGCTGGCCTTGGTGGCAAGGTTTTGGAATTTCGTGATGTAGGTATCTACATCTTCGCCAGTCATCTTTAGCTTTTCGATATCCTGGTGCACTCTGGTTTGTTTGGTGGTGTTGGTGTAGGCATTCGTGAACCGGTCAAGGACCGTGTTCCATAAGTTTTCTTCATTGTGCAGTACTCCTCCCACTATCTGGGTGTCCAGCCATGTGGTTTGCTCATCCACCCAATCATCCATGTAACATCTACCATGGACATTTGCCTGACTTAGACAGACATTTGCCTGACTTAGGCACTTGTGTGACGTGGGTTCCCTCGGGGGTAGTATCAATGGTTCACTGAGTCTTCGGGGAAGATGGCTGGATGTCTGCAATAGGTACCAGTAGAGTCGCAATAGGTGTACAAGGGGAAACCTAACGGGATAGATGGAGGCGGTGTGTGGATGCTGCAAACGTATCTCCAATGGGGGTTGTCAAGGACATAGTAGCACTTGAATGGTCTTGCAGTACGGGAGTTGAGATATTCAAAGACGAGGTGACACATGGTATTCGGTGGGTAAGTCACGGTCAAGATATCCACCATCCACAAGGAGTTGGAATGGGGAAGACAGTCACGGGGATCCCCTTGGTCTCAGGGATATGCCAGAGCTAGTTCACTAAGGGACACTAGGCCCTTGTATAGACAATAGGATGGGAGTGGTATTTGAAGAAGACCAAGATGGGGATCCTGGCCTGTACTACTGTGAGCTTAAATACACATAAGGGAGCCAGTTCTAGCTCTGCTCGAACATGTAAGTAGCCAATAGCGTAAGTAGAGTGAATCCTAGTACAACGATCCTAGGAATCAGTCATCCACATCATAATATCGTACACGTATAACAATGGAGGGCATCAGTCAGCACAGTAAGACACATCACGTACAACAATATAGACTATCAGTCATCCAAACACGAGGCAACAAGATCCAAAGTCCATGACACATTATTGCTGACACATCGGGTCATCACGAACATGTCAGAGTTCACAACTGGGCCGAGCAGTCTGAGAATGAAATGTAACATCGCCCCCTTTTCAGGTTCAAGCCCCAGCTTGACCGTGCATGACCACGAGGGGGTTCATGCCAAGGGTCCGCATGTGACGGATCACCTCTATTTCCTTGGCGTCCTCCTCCGCTCAAAGGCCACGATGAAGTGCTGACTACTCATTCTCGATGCAATCAATCGTGTGAGCACGCTGAAGTCAGGCCACACACCTGTTCCGCTCTATCTCGATGTGCTCCATCTTCATCTGCTCTGCTGCCACATGATGTTGCTGAGCTAGCCACCCTAGGGTCATGCACTGGTAGCGATGCACCTTGGTGATGAGGGGGAGGTCCTTCATGTGAAGGAGCGCCTGGTCTACTGAATCGACTAGTCCCACATCGGAGAGCAAGAACGTGAGGTCGTTGTCAGTGTAAGTGGGGGTAGGGGACTGTCCCTCGAAATAGGGAGTGGCATGGATGGGCTTGCCATACTGTTGGTTGTTCCCGGCATGGAAGGCCAGGATGAAGGGGTTGGCAGTGAGAATGAGCTGAGTATACCGGGTGGGCCAAAGGTGTTCTTGAGCATCTCTAATCTGGAAGGGAATGTAATGTACTCCCCTGTTGAATTGATATCCCCTTGGAGGGGGAGTCTCCACCCGATCCTCAGTCTCTGACACATATTCCTCCTCTTGATCGCGGCAAAGCACGGGTTGAGGTGGCGCTGGTAGTGTGAGAGCTTCCCTGGTGGGTCCACATAGTGGGGGAGTTTCCGAGTGTGTCGTGGTGAGATGGGTGGCGTAACGCAGATATGGATGCGTTTCGAGGTGTTTGGCTGGGTCATACAGATCCCTGCCCTCGTCGGGTCCCGGTGGGGTCGCTGGTCGGCTGGGCACATAGCCCCATTCATTGCCTGCTGGAGTAGGTGCTCTGGTAGGGACATAGTTGCTTCTGAGTTGGCTGGGCTGGTTGCTCTTGGAATAAAGAGTGGGGGATGGCGAAGGAACTCGGGATGATGTGGGGGAAGTAAGATGACTTCCTCATTGGTGAAGGGAGAGGGTAGACGACAGGGGTGACAATGGCATGGACTGTGTTTGGTAAGGAGCTGCCAGACTGGTATCAACGACATAGTGGAAGTGAACTGGGGAGGGAGAGCGCATGAGTAGTGGTGGTAGTGGAGAGAGGAGATGGGGACGTCTCTTGGGATTTCCCTGCACTTATATGTGTTTCACAGGCAGGGTTAGAATTTTTGAATTCCTGGATTGCATCATCAGCAAACATGTCATCCTTATCGACCCATTGGTTGTCGGAGTCTGGATATCCCTTCCATTTGACCAAATACTGCATCTTGCGACTTCTGCTGAACCGCTGAGAGTCTAGAATCTTCTCGACCTTGTATCCTTCCTCACCACCGGCTAGATCTGGTGGTGGGCACTGATAGTTGGGTCCGTGCATGGGTGTCTTGCGATAGGGCGTAAGGAGGTCCACATGGAACACTGGGTGTATCTGCCACTGCGTGGGAAGTTCAAGATGGTAGTTGACTGTGGACGTCACCTGGATGGCCTTAAAGGGGCCATGTCTTCATGCTGCAAGTTTCACAGTTGGTTGATGGGTGTGTAAGTGGCGTCCTTCTAGCCACACTTGGTCCTCAATCTGGAACTTGGGCGTATCTTTGGCCTTGATCCACCCCTGCTGCACTTTGATCATCAGGGATTGTGCGCACTGTCGGAGTTCCTTGAACTGTTTGACCCTGAGCACTACCTGTGGGATGGGGGATGGTCGATCCGTCCAGTTGGCTCAGGGGTTATACCCCATAAGGAGCTGGAAGGGAGATTCCTTAGTGGTCTTGCTGGGCCAATTGTTATGTGTGAACTTGGCCATAGGGAGGTAATGGATCCAGTCGTCTTGTCATTCATTGACCCAGAATCTTAAGTATTGCTCTAGCCACTGGTTGGTGCATTCCGATTGTCTGTCTGTGCGAGGATGGTATGCCATGGAGATATTCTGTTCAATGCCGAGGATCTTGCATAGTTCACACATGAATTTGGATGTGAATCGTGGATCTCTGTCACTGATAATCTTGCCAGGTAATCCGAATCAGGGAAAGACATGTTTTATGTACAGGGCGGCCATTCCTTCTGCCGATATTTCTTCTTGACAGGGGATGAACAGGGACATTTTTGTGCAATCGTGATCCATTATTGTGAGAATCGTATCACAGTCCTGTGCTATAGGGAGCTTAGTGATGAAGTCAAGGGCGATAGTTTCAAACAACATAGCTTCCAGTTTGGGGAATATCGGGCATAGTGGTGCTTTGATGGCCCTGGTGTTGACCTTGATTCTTTGACAGTTGGCACAACCTTTGACATAGTCCATGACCTCCTGATGTAGTCCAGGCCACCAGTAGTATCGTTCTACAAGTTTGATGGTGTGGCTGATTCCAGGATGTCCATATATGGGGGGTTGTGATGCGTTCTGGTGATTTTGCACTTTTCGTGGAGTCCTCCTGTGACTGCGTGCCTTCCATCTTTGTACCATGTACCTTCAATCAGTTTGAGGCCATGTGGGTCAACCCATGGGCATATCTTGTCAGCGTCTTGTGCATATATCAGGTTGACCTTTTCCATTTCCTGCACTGATATGGTGGTGTTGATTTGGAGTGGATCTTCGGCGGTATCTAACAGCATGGCTCTGACAAAGACTTCATCTGGCAGTACCGTAATATGTTTGTTGTCGCCTTCTCCTTGGTTGTAATCCGGGTGTCTAGATAAGGCATCAGCTCTTCCATTTGCTGTGCCTTTGATGTGGTGAATTTCGATGTCATATTCAGAAAGTTCGAGTACTTCCTGGGCTACTCGGTGGCTTATCTTTTGCAGGGAGCGCCAATATTGTAGGTTCATGTGATCTGAGAAGACTTTGATCTTGTGCAGAGATCCTGCTAGATAGTGGCACCAATTTCAGAGTGCCTTGACGATTGCCAGAAGTTCCAAATCGTAGATGTCATAGTTCCATTCTGCCATGCTAAGAGTGTTTGAGTAGTACGCAATGGGGTGTCTCTTGCTGTCTTCTTTGCGTTGGAGTAGTACCGCTCCTACTGCAAATCCTGATGCATCCACTTCCAGTTCGAACTGATCCTTCAGATTGGCGTGTGCAAGTACTGGTTCTTCCGTGACGAGCTTCTTGATTTTGTCAAAGGCTTCTTGTTCTGTGGCTGTCCATGTCCATTCAGTGTCCTTGCACATAAGTTTGTTGAGGGGTTGTGCGTAGGTGGCAAAGTTTCAAATGAAAGCGTGGTAAAAATTACAGAAGCCTAGGAAGGATCACACCTGTTTGATGTTTCTAGGGGTGGGCCAGTCTTTGATGCCGGAAATTTTGACGGGGTCCATGCAAGTCACCCTGTTACGCTACCATGGCATTAGTCCGACTTGGACTTGGTAAAGGGCGTTAACGACTTAGCAATTCTCGCAATCTCATTTGTAAGTCTGCAGTATCCCCTGGAATACAACCAAGGTGATCCAAAGGGACCTAAGACCAAAGACCAAAGTAATGAAGACTTGGTGACGCGAAATGACAACCGCCTTAGACTCGAAGGTTAAGGGAAACGAAGAAGATGAAGCATGAAGGCTCAAGGAGAATAAGAGAGACAAGTGGTATTTAGAAGAAGACCAAGATGGCTTATCTTGGTCTTCATGATTCACTATTTATACATATGGAGGGGTAGCTTTAAAGCTCCCTACGAGTCCGATATCCTATAGCGTAAGTAGCTCGAACCCTACTATCGCTATACTAGTAATGAGTCATACTATCAATCACATGCTAGTACAATGTCTGCTGACTGATGGTGAGTCCATGACTAATTTCTACTTACTACCATAGTCATAACCATATAGTAAGTGTCCACTTTCTTCGTACCATAATCTCCAAGTCCAAATTGCTTGTTCTGTGACATCACCCCCTTTTCAGCTGTGGCGCCCACACCGCCTACGAAGTCCAGAACCTCCCATCCATCCCATCTGCGTCTCCTCAATCCTATCCAATGTGTTAGCCATCTCCAATTGGAACTTGCTCTGGGCCAGCTCGCCCTTAACCCCTCCCAATGTGGTGGTGAGCTGATGAAGCCTGTTACGTTTCGCCCTGAACCCCGCGCGACCAGTACAGACTCGTGCAGCACCGCCGAGCAATACCGCGCCGAATGGGTTGCAGCCGCCAGAAGCGAAGGTATCGACCCCGGAAATATCCTGTATTACGAGTGTGACCTGGGCTGGCAAGCGCCCTGGGAATAGCCGAAGAAGATGTCAAGCGCCCGTCACGTGACCCTGGCACGTGACCTGGTCTAGACCCGCACCAGAAGGATCCAGATGAGCTTGTGCCTGGATCGTGATTGGATCTGCCTCATGGACTGTATGGTTCCTAGTTTCTGATGGATTGTCTGATTGTGCCTGTGGCTTGATGTGCCCAAGAGTTGTATGTTTCAGCCACTGATTGATGGACTTCTGACCCCGTTTCATACTTGCCTCATTGTTGACCTTGTGACTGTATGCCCCTGACTCGTGTTGTTTTACTTACGATTGGACGATACGTACTAGGTTTCGGACTCCAAGCTGAACTTGAAAGCTCCTTGGAAGTGTATAAGTAGCACCCCAGTCTCGCTGATACCCCTCAGCTTGACTTCTTGTATTCTACCAGCCTACAAGTAGACCGAAGCAGATACAGGCAACCCCTGTATAGTTATTCCCCTCTCCGATCCTGTCTCCTTTGCTTGAGCACGTTCTCCTCTTCTTCTTTGCCACCCGCGTTACGCATATCCTTGCCGTTATCGCCTACGGTATTGTCCAAACCCTAGAAGAACTCAGCAAATCCCAAGATCTCGAGAATCCGACCGGAAGATAGACCAGTCGAAGTCTTGGTCGCCACCGTGATACCGCAAGAACCCCTAAGTTTCCCGTCGAGTGCCGAACTCCGGAAGGTACACCCGCTGGAGCGTAACAAAGCCGCTGCTCCATCTGCTCAGCCTCGTATGCATATGCCTGGTAGCGGTGCACCTCTGCCTTGAGGCTTACATCATGCAGCTTGTTGAGAGCGCAGTTGAAACGGGGGTGGTCGTGATACCTGTAACGTCTACCACGGACGTTGGTCTGACTTAGACGCTGTTGTAACGTGGGTTCCCTCGGGGATGAAATCTGTGGTTGTCCGAGTGCTCGGGGAACACCGCAGGGTGAGGCCAATACGTGCCTGTGGAGTCCCTATAGGTGTATAACGTCTCTGCGATGGGAACGTTCGGAGGTGGACCGGGTACTTTGCGGATATACTCCCACTGGAGGTTGTCGACGATATAGTAGCAGTGAGTGGGGCGAGCGGTGCGGGAGTTGAGATATTCGAAGACGAGGTGACACGTGGTACCAGGCGGGTAAGTCACGGTCGGCTGATCTACCATTCACGGAGGAAGATGGAGATATGGTCACGGGGATCCCTTCTTGGTCGCAGAGAGATATGCCAGAGCTAGTTCACTTAGGGACGTCACGAGTCCCTAGTACAGAAGACGAGTAGAAGATGTGGTAATTGAAGAAGACCAAGATGGGGATCCTGGTCTGTACTACTGTGAGCTTAAATACAAGTAAGGGAGCTAGTTCCAACTCCGCTCGAACTCGTAGGCAGCCAATAGCGTAAGTAGCGTACCCTAATAATAGAATGCGCAGTCGTCATCGTAATCCGAGTCATGTACAACAATAGAGAGCATCAGTCAGCATAGTAAACTACATCACGTACAACAATAGAAGTCGTCAGTCAGCCGAGACACGAGGCAGCAAGATCCGAAGTCCATGACATATTACTCCTGACATACCGAGTCATCACAAATACGTCAGAGTTCACAACCGGGCCGGGCAGTCCGCAGGCGAAACGTAACAATACCCACCTGCAAAGAGGATCAAGTCCTCTTGGGGGTAGTGAGGCTTACCCGTGGCCTTGACCTGCAGCTCCACGTAGAGCGGCTGCGAGTAGACCTTCTCGCTATCCTCGACGAGCCCCAGGACTATGGGGTCGGAGTTCATGATGACTTGAATGTAAGATGCTTGACGCGTCCTACCCTGGCCATCAGTGATGGGATAGTGGACGAAGTCCTCCCCGCGGTTGTACTGGTATCCATGGGGCGGGGGTCTGAGAGTGTGGCGGAATTGGAGAGTAGGGAATAGCGGGGGTGGGTCCACTCGCATGCCTCCGTGGTAAAGGGGCTGCCCTATGGTGTTGCAGGTGTATGGGGTCTCAAGGGGGTGGTCAGTGTCGGTGGCGGTGACAATGAGTGGGTGCTCAGCTGGGTAGTAGTTGTGCAGGCTCCCTCTTGCCTGCTCATCCACTCTATGGCTCCCTCCTTCCACCACTTCATCATCTCCAACTGCCATTTGGTTGCCCTCCGAAGCTGCTCCCACTTCCAGTCTGCTGCTACTTGCCTCCACTTCTCCTCCCACTTCCAGTCTTGCCACCATAGTGTTGCCGGTGATGGGCTCTTCTTTGACCCACTGCTCCACTTGGACTGGGAGAGGTCAAGGTGAGGAGTCCTCACTGTCGCAGAGAGCTCCACAAAGCCGATCAACTTCGGGCATCGTGAGCGGTACAGTGTTGAGTTGTTGTCTGTCTTCTGTGACGAGCCACCAGCTGGTGGGGTTGCTGGTCTCGGGGGCGTGCTTGGTGGGGACGAGGCTTTGGAGAGCCATGACAAGCTCTTGATGGGTGATGGGGCCCGTGTTTGAGGCAACACGAGCAATGGCATCGGTGGCAGAGGAAACGGACATTGTGGAGAGGATGGAGCTGAGGAAGCCAGTGTGAAGGAAGGAGAGGAGTGATGGGGATTTCTGCAGCATTCTTCCCACTTTTAAACTATGTGAGGATCGGAGGTTTAATGATTGATACTCAGCTAATGCGTCATCTGCGAACACGTCATCCTTATTGACCCACTGATTCTCCAAGTCAGGATACCCCTTCCATTTGATCAGGTATTGAAGGTGTCTTCTCCTGCCGAAATGCCGATGGTCTAGAATTTTCTCCACCTCATATTCTTCTTCCCTGTCTACTAGATCTGGTGGTGGGCGTTGGAAATTCTTCCCATGCATGAGCGTTTCACGATAAGGTGTGAGAAGATCAATGTGGAACATGGGGTGGATACTCCACTGTGTGGGAAGTTCCAATTGATAATTAACCGGAGACAGGATCCGATTGATTTTGAATGGTCCATGTTGTCTTGCCGCTAGTTTGGGAGTGGGTTGATTGGTCCTCAGGTGACATCCTTCTAGCCACACATAATCTCCAAGTCGGAATTTGGGCGTATCTTGGTGTTTGACCCACAGCGATTGTGCCTTTTTGATGAGGTCATGGGCCTCCCTCCGTGCTTCTTGGAATTGTTCCAGCCTCGTGGTGACCTGTGGGATCGGAGAAGGCTTATCAAGCCAATCAGCGCGGGGTCGCAGCCCATAAGGAGCGAGAATGGGGACTTCCTTGTGGCTTCGTGGGGCCAATTGTTATGCACGAATTCTGCTATGGGTAGGAGTGCCACCCAATTGTCTTGTCGTTCATTGGTCCAGAACTGGAGGTATTGTTCCAGCCATTGGTTTGTCCTTTCTGATTGTCCATCTGTCCGTGGATGATAGGCCATGGATATATTCTGTTGGATTCCAAGTATGCGGCATAGCTCCCTTGTGAACTTCGATGCAAATTGGGGGTCGCAATCACTAATGATTTTGGATGGAAGTTCAAAGCGTCTAAACACGTGAGTAACATACAGCCCAGCAGTTTCTTCAGCAGATATTTCCTCTGTACAGGGGATGAATATGGATGCCTTGGTACAGTCATGGTCAGTGACTGTGAGGATTGCATCGTATTCTTGGGACTGGGGGAGCTTGGTGATGAAGTCCAAAGCGATCGTTTCAAAGGGGAGTGCATCTTCCCAGGGTGTTATAGGGACAAGTGGGGCTTTGATGGGATGTGTGTTAACCTTGTGTCGTTGACATTCTGCACATCCTTGCATGTAGTTTCGCACACCTAGTTTCAGTTCAGGCCACCAGTATCAGCGTTCCACTAGTCATGTGGTTTTTGCAATCCCTGGGTGTCCGTGTACTGGTGGGTCATGATGCGCGGAGATGAGTTTCCGTTTTTCTTCCAGCATACCAGTAATGATGTACTTCCCTTGTCGATACCAAGCTCCGTCAACGTATTTCAGTTGTTGTGGGTCCACCCAATACCGTAGTGCGATCTCCGCTTGAGGAGGTTGTTGTGTGGCTTGTATCATTGTGGTTCTTGTGAATACATCTTCTGGTAATACCACGACATTTTTGTTGTCTTGTTCACCCTGGTCGTAGTCCGGTCTTTGTGATAGAGCATTGGCTCTTCCGTTCTTCTTTCCTGGAATGTGATGAATCTTGAAGTCATACTCCATCAGCTCAAGTACTTCCCTGGTGACTCTTCGGCTTATCTTCTGTGGGAGTTTCCAGTACTGGAGGTTCATGTGATTGGAATAGATTTTGATCTTGTGTGGTGATCCTGCTAGTAATGGTCTCCAATGTCTAAGTGCCTTGACGATGGCGAGGAGTTCCAGGTCATATATGTCATAGTTTTGTTCTGCTTTGTTCAGGGTGGTCGAGTAGTATCTGATGGGATGTCACTTGCCATCTTCTTTCTTTTGTAGAAGCACTGCTCCCATCGCAAACCCTGACGCATCTACCTCTAGCTCGAATGGGTCATCCAGTTTTGGGTGGGTGAGTACCGGTTCTTCTGTGACTAGGGCTTTAAGTTTTTCAAAGGCATTGTTTTCTTCATCCATCCATCTCCATTCTGTGTCCTTCCTCATAAGTTTGTTAAGGGGTTTGGCATGTGTGGCGAAGCTGTGAATGAAGAGTCGGTAAAAATTGCAAAAGCCCAAGAATGAGCGTACATCATGGACCTTGGTTGGTGTTGGCCAGTCTTTGATGCCCAAAATTTTTACCGGGTCCATACGTGTTACCCCCTTTTCAAGGATTACCCCCAGGTAATCCATTCGTGGCTTATGGAATAGGCATTTCTCGAGCTTGAAGTAGGGATTGTGCTCCATGGCTACTTGTAGTATGTTGCAGACTGCTTCTTCATGTTCTTGTTGTCCTGCTGGTTCCCAGGTTGCTATGCCTATGTCATCCATGTAAACTCTTATGATGGTTCCTTTGCTCTCGTGTTTGGCGATGGTGTCTCGATATATCGTGTTCATCATCGTTTGGAAGGTTGCCGGGAAGTTGGTGAGTCCAAAATACATAACCGTGGGTTCAAAGAGTCTGTACCATGTCTTGAATGCTGCCTTATGTTTGTCTCCCTCTCGTATCCGCACATTGTTGTACCCCCATCAGACGTCCAGTTTTGTGTAGGTGTGTGCTTGGCTGGGGTCCGTAATGGGGTCGGAAATGGGTGGAAGGGGGTACTGATTGCAAATGGTGACCACATTGGTCTTTCTGTAGTCCTGTACCGGTTGTAGCTTTTCGTCCTTTTTTTGATGGAGAAGAAGGACGACGCATAGGGGGACTTGGAAGGTCGTATGTACCCCTTTTTCAGCTGTTCATCCAGGAATTCCTTGAGTTTTCCGTCTTCCTCCTGGGTCATGGGGTAGACTTTGCAGTTGATTGCTGATGGTGTGCCTTCCTTGAACTCTATGGCGTGGTCCCACGGTCGTGAAGGGGGGAATCGGTTGGATGCCTCCTCGCTGAAGATTTTTGCGAACTGTTGGTAAGCGTGGGGGAGCTCTACTTTATCGTGAAACTGCTTAGCTTCGATAGCGAGTTCCATTGCAGTGGTGCGTAGGTGGTTTTCCCCTTTTAATTCTTCCACAATGTCGCGCTTTTCTTGTTCTGTGATGATGGCTCCTATAACATGGTGTTCTCTGTTGGGATTGATAGATTGAATTACCATGGGGAGCATGTTTTCGTGTATGGTCACGTATCTCCAATTGATTGTTGGTTTGTACGTGGTGAGCCATGGGTATCCAAGGACCAGGTCTTCATTTCCAATGTCAGTGATCAGGAATCTCATTTTCTGGCGTTTTTGATTAGTTTGGACCTCAAGATCTATGTAGTGGGTGATACTGCCAGCATTATTTTCTGTATTGTCTATATTCCATATTTTTTGGGGTCTTTCCAGTACCTGGAGACCGAGTCCCATCCTTTTTGCAAATGAAGGACGTATAAAGTTGTCAGTGGCTCTGGAGTCTATGAGCCCTCTGATGTTGGCCATTGTGTAACCTGTGTGAATCAAGACTGGAATTAGAAGCAAAGGATAGTGAGTCATGATTACAGAGTTACAGTTAACCACCCTCACCCAGGCCGCTGGGTTTAGGCATTTTGAAAACCCTCCTTCCCCCACATCTCCTGGAGGATGAGGTCTTTGACATCATCCATTTCTCCTGCTACCCCTGCTAGCCAATCCTTGGCTCGTTGCTGTGGTGGGGCTGTGTTAGTGCTTCTAGCTTGTACCGAGGGTTCTTCTTGGGAGTAGTAGTTGGTCTCCACTACTCAGCCTGTTGCCTGCCTTCTCCTAGGCTGGGTACAGTTTCGTGAGTAGTGCCCTGTCTGGTTACAGTTGTAGCAGATGACTGTCCTCATGTCTTGAGGTGGAGGTCCTCCTCCTCTTCCGTATCCTCTGCGTTGGGGTCTTGGGATGAATGGCCTATTGGGGTCTCCTACTTTGGCCACTCTTGCACGCGTTCTATCTGCCAAGGTGTCCATTGCATTCAGATTGTATCTGGGCGGTGGTGGTCCTCATGGTGGTCCCCAATTAGGGGGTTGAGGTCTCCAGTGGGGTTGGGCCGATGATGGAGGTGTCTTGCTTTTGAAATTGTCGAGGCGTGCTTTCATGTGGATATACTGCTTTTGTTGACGTAAGGCACACCTTTTCCAATCTTCGAAGGTGTGGGGTTCATCCAACTCGTATACTTTCATGAAGAGGGCTTGGGGTAGTCCTGCCATGAATCGATCAATTGTTTGGTGGTTGTTGAGGTTGTAGTGAGCCTTTCATGCTAGTCGTTCAAACTGAACCACATACGTGTCAATGTCTTCTCCCATCATTTTGATCCCCTTCTGTAGCTCTGCCTGAGCTTGCTCTTCTTTGAGGATGTTGGAGAATCGTTTGGCAAATTTGGTGGTGATGTGATTCCATAGGGTTTGGGAGTATTGGCTTACTCCTCGTCGTACTTCTCTATTTAGCCATTCAAGCATGGTCAGCGTCCATTCGCTGACATTGACTCCTTTGACGTATCCCAAGAATAAGACTGATCATCGGTATTTGTTTTGCATGATGGGGGCGTCCAGGTTCATGCCCCAGTATACATGCCATTGTGTTAAAAAGGCTTCATATTTAGTGTGATCTCCGTTGTATACAGTCGGAGGTTCACCTGATAGTCTGTCTGATCCATGTCCACCACCTCCTCCTGGTCCTGGAGGTGGTGCTCCTCCTCCTGGAGGTCCTTCTCCTCCGGGTGGTCTTCCTCCTCCTGGGAATCCTCCTCCTATTGGCCCTGGTCCTGGAAATCCTCCCGGTAATCCGCCCAGTGGTGGTGGTGGGCCCGCTGGTGGGTCCAGTTGATCTGGTCCTATTGCTTGGAACAATGCTGCGTCATCTGCAGTCATTCGGTGTCCAGTGTTGGGGTTTATGGGGTTGAGGATGGCTTCTGCTTCTTCTCTGATATGTCGTACTTCCTCCATGGTTTGAACTTCTGTTGCCATGGGACTTCTGATGTGAATCTCCTCCAGGACTGTGATGTGTAAGGACTCAGCTATATGGGCTAGTAGGCTTGAGTCGTCTCCTGTTCCTGGTCGCACTTCGCTTTCTGTTGCTGTGTGGTCTTCCACGGGTTCTTCATGGCTCGATTCAGAGGGTGCTTGTTCCCTTGGTTGTTCTTCCTCGCTTTCGTTTTCACTGTCTCTGTCGAGTGATCCCCAGTCTTCTCCTTGGAGGCTTCTCAAGTCGATGTCACAGCGGTAATGCCTCCCAGCTGGTCGGATGACATCCCACCGATTATCTATGGGGTTCCACATAACTTCTGTCCAACAGAAGTTTGAATAGTTGAACTCAACTGGGCAGTATCTGATGGGTTCTGCAGGGAAGTCAACAAAGTATCCGGTGTCTCCTCTATATTCTCTCCACCTTGCTGCACCTAGGAATTGTCGTGGTACTGATCTTTCTCCTCTTGTTTTGAGGCTATAGGGTTGGAAGTTTCTCCACTGTTCCCTTGTAGTGAACGCCATGTTTGGGGATCTTGGTCTTAATGTTACACTACCACGGCGTTAGTCCAACTTGGACTTGGTGTAGCGGTATGACTATCAGCTACACTGAGTCAAGTGGAGGTTGAGTGAACTGTCAAGGGTGAAGACTCAATGTCGGTGCGGAGATAAATCACGTGCCAAAACCTACAAATGATGCAGAGCGTGTGTCAGCATATAGACCTTTATACAAGGTCAAAGACACAGTGTCACGCAAAGGCAGGCTGAGTGGAGAACCAAGAGGACAAGTTAGATTGGAGATAGTAAGGAAGTACAAAGGAATGCACACCTGAGTGGAGAACCAAGAGGACAAGTTGGTTCCACTCAGGATGCTACAGGCAATCTTATATATCTACTGCGGCTGCGATTAAGTCGGAGCTTGAACACTGTTACTAAGTGTACTGTAAGCGACTTTGACTAAAGAGCTGACACGTCGTGTCTATTAATAACCTTATATTTAGTGCTGACTGATGCACTGTCATCAAGGCTGACTACGTATGACGTGTCGCTGAGTAAAACCTAATACAGCGCATAATATATGCCTACTAAGCGTAATCTAGAGCATACTAGAAGGTTCTATCCTTATCTACCAATCAGAGGGTCTGTCTGTATATAGAATGTGACCATAAAGGGATATCCCATACATAGGGATACTTTCCCAGGGTCACGTGACAAAAAGTGCACGGTATTTCACATGACTAACTAGAGAATGTGATGGCAGGTCACGTGATCCACAAAAGGCGAAAATGAACGTGTCCATGACACTCGGTAAAGGGTGTTAACGACTTAGAAATTCTTGCAATATCGTTTGTAAGTCCACAGTATCCCCTGGAATACAACCAAGGCGATCCAAAGGGACCTAAGACCAAAGACCAAAGTAACGAAGACTTGGTGACGCGAAATGACAACCGCCTTAGACTCGAAGGTCAAGGGAAACGAAGAAGATGAAGCATGAAGGCTCAAGGAGAATGAGAGAGACAGGTGGTATTTAGAAGAAGACCAAGATAAGCCATCTTGGTCTTCACGATCCACTATTTATACATATGGAGGGGTAGCTTTAAAGCTCCCCTACGAGTCTGATATCCTATAGCGTAAGTAGCTCGAACCCTACTATCGCTATACTAGTAATGAGTCATACTATCAATCACATGCTAGTACAACGTCTGCTGACTGATGGTGAGTCCATGACTAATTTCTACTTACTATCGTAGTCATAACTGTATAGTAAGTGTCCACTTTCTTCATACCGTAATCTCCGAGTCCAGATTGCTCGTTGCATGACACACCCCCTTTTCAATGATTACCCCCAGGTAATCGATGCTGGGAGCGTGGAAGATGCACTTCTCTGGCTTAAGGAAGAGGTCGTTCTGCTCTAGTAGATTCAATATGTTGTGTACCGTGTTGATGTGTGCTTGTTTGTTAGACCGTGTTGCGATGCCAATGTCGTCCATATATACCCTGATAACTGTTCCCTTTGTTTCATGGTGGGCGATGAGATCTTTACAGATTTTGTTCATCATGGTTTGGAAGGTAGCCGGGGAGTTTGTCAGTCCAAAGAACATTACCATAGGTTCAAAGAGTCCATAACGTGTTTTGAACGCAGCTTTTTCCTGATCTCCCTCTTTGATGCGCACGTTGTTGTACCCCCAGCGGATGTCAAGTTTGGTGAATATGAAGGCTCCACTAAGGTCTGTGATGAGTTTGGGTATGAGAGGGAGTGGATATTGATTGCGTATAGTCCATTTGTTGATATTCCAGTAGTCCTGTACAGGGTGTAGCTTTCCATCCTTCTTTTTAATGAAGAAAAAGGATGATGCGTATGGGGATTTCGATGGTCTGATATATCCCTTCGCCAGTTGTTCATCCAGGAATTCTTTGAGGGCTTTGTCTTCAGCGGGGCTCATTGGGTATACCTTACAGTCAATTGCGTTGGGTGTGTCCGGTTTAAATTCGATGGCATGATCCCATGGTTTGGAAAGTGGGAATCAATGGGATTCTTCTTCACTGAAGATCTTGATGTGTTGTTGATATTCTTCCGGGACTGCTTTCTTCTCCATGTATTGTTGGGCTTCGATTGCTAGTTCGGTTGATGTAGTAGCGCGTAGTCATGCAGTTTCCGGGTCGCATTCCTGTTGTAGTTCTTCTTCTACACATTGCTTGTTGGGCATTCCTAGCACCTTCTGGAGTACTTGAACTCTCTGAATATGATATTGAGATTCACCATATCAAAGGAACGGCAAATGGAAGAGCTGACGCCTTATCTAGATGCCCCGACTATGACCAAGGAGAAGGTGACAATGAACACGTCACAGTATTACTGGATGAGGTCTTTGTCAGAGCTACGCTACTGGATACCACAGACAACCCACTTCAGATCAATGCCACCATATCTGTTACGCTCCGTAGGG
This sequence comes from Lactarius vividus, assembly GCA_021527035.1. Taxonomy (NCBI): domain Eukaryota; kingdom Fungi; phylum Basidiomycota; class Agaricomycetes; order Russulales; family Russulaceae; genus Lactarius; species Lactarius vividus. Next base: position 91,363 of record JAKELG010000122.1, read on the forward strand.
CGCACTTCGGGAGATCGCACTCGACCGGTCTTCAGGAGTTCCTAACGACCTAGGCGTTGACTCGCTCTTGTTCTGTCGCTTGAGCTAGCGCTTGCTGTCGTTCTTGCTCGTCGAGGATAAGTCCGAAACGGACAATCTGCAGGACTCGGATAGCAACGAAGAGGTAGAAGAAATGAATGACTTCGCTCGTATGCGCTGAGCTAGCACGCTCGATCAATCGGTCACGTGATAGGAGGGATGAGGGAAACACCGCTATAGCAGAGGGACGAACTCCGAGGTCTGCGTAGGGTACGGACGCCGCTGTAATGCTGGACTAACTCCGAGGGCACGTAGGGCAACAAGAAGAGGAGGTGGATTGAGAGCAGAGGGGACTGGGGATACTACTCGGACTAGGTTGTACGGACTATACAAGAAGTCAAAGCTACCGTCTAAGGTCACTTCTACGTGCTACTTATACTCGTAGGGGGAGCTATTGGAACTCAGCTGAAACCCTAATACACCGGTCCTAGGAATACTGCGGAAACTGCGGAACTGCGGAAAACACATGTCCAACGCCACTGATGGTGGCTGAAACATACAGTCCATGGGCGCATCACGCCACAGGGACAAGGCACGGGAAAGTCAGGACAGATATGGTAACGGATCACAAACCAGGCACGATCGATAACACACGCTTTAATCCAGGCACAAGCTCATCTGGACTCTTCTGGTGCAGTCTGGGCCAGGTCACGTGCCAGGGTCACGTGACGGGCAATGACGTCATCCGGCGCTAATCTTCCGGTCTTTGGGGTGGATCTTGTGGGAACATATACTGGGTGGCCAGTATTGCTGCGCGCAGGTGTAACGCGCGACTTTGGTGGAACTTCCAGAGGCGTTCCCTAGCCTCGGCTTCTTCGGCTGCTTGCCCGTCGGCGTCTAAAGGGTCTCTTGCAGGACTCCAGGCAACGAACTGCACAGGAGATGAGTCTTCCGGATCACGTGGTGGCGTAGTGGCGCGTTCTGGAGGGCCAAACGTAACAATATCAGTACAAGAAATGGAGAAGATCAACCTGATATATGCCCAGGACAGTGAAAAGATATGCCCATGGGTAGACCCACATGGTCTCAAACTGATCGAAGGCACATGGTACAAGGACGGAAGATGCGCAGTCACTGGAGGACTCCACGAGAAGCACGAAATCATCAAGACGCATCACGACCCTCCCGTATATGGGCACCCTGGAATCAGCCGCACAATCAAACTCATAGAATGATACTACTGGTGGCCTGGATTATGCCAAGAAGTCATGGACTACGTCAAAGGTTGCGCCAACTGTCAATGAATCAAGGTCAACACCAGGGCCATCAAAGCACCATTACACCCAATATTCCCTAAACCAGAAGCGATGCCATTTGAGACTATCGCCCTTGATTTCATCACTAAACTCCCAGTGGCGCAGGAATGTGATACGATCCTCACGATAACGGATCATGACTGCACAAAGATGTCCTTGTTTATCCCCTGCCAAGAAGAGATATCGGCTGAAGGAACCGCCGCCCTGTACGTAAAACACGTCTTCCCCCAATTTGGATTACCTGGCAAAATCATCAGTGATAGGGATCTGCAATTCACATCGAAGTTCACATGTGAATTATGCAAAATCCTGGGCATTGAGCAAAACATCTCCACAGCCTACCACCCTCGCACAGATGGGCAATCCAAACGCACTAATCAATGGCTAGAGCAATACCTATTATTCTGGGTTAACGAGCGACAGGACGACTGGATCCATTACCTCCCCATGGCTGAGTTTACACATAACAATTGGCCTAGCGAAACCACTAAAGAATCCCCGTTCCAGCTCCTTATGGGATATAACCCTCACGCCGATTGGACCGATAGGCCATCACCAATTCCACAAGTAGTGCTCAGGGTCAAACAGTTCAAGGAACTCCGACAGCGCGCGCAATCACTGATGATCAAAGCACAGCAGGGGTGGATCAAGGCCAAAGATACGCCCAAATTCCAAATCGGGGATCAAGTATGGCTGGAAGGACGCCACCTATGTATGCACCAATCAACAGCAAAACTAGCAGCCAGGCACCACAGCCCATTTAAGATCATTCAGGTGATGTCCACAGTCAATTACTGCCTAGAACTTCCCACACAGTGGCAGATCCACCCAGTGTTCCATGTGGACCTCCTTACTGTAACGTCTACCACAGACGTTGGCCTGACTTAGGCGTCGGTGTAACGTGGGTTCCCTTCTGGTCGGAAACGGTGGTTGTCGGGAGAGTTGGGGAATACCGCGGGGTGATGCTGATATGCTCTGAGGTGGTCACGATAAGTATAGAGGGGAAGGTCGAGTGGGATGTTCGGGGGAACTGCGGGGACCTTACGGATATACCTCCAACTGGGATGGTCAACGATGTAGTAGCACTTGTAAGGCCTTGCAGTACGGGAGTTGAGATATTCAAAGACGAGGTGACACGTGGTACCAGGCGGGTAAGAGACGGTCGGCATATCCACCATTCACAAGGGAACTGGGGATCAGAGGTCACGGGGATCCCTTCTTGGTCTAAGGGATATGCCGGAGCTAGTTCACTTAAGAGTCGATGAGACCCTTAGCACAGTAGATGAGTCAAGAGGTGGTATTCGAAGAAGACCAAGATGGGGATCCTGGCCTGTAGTACTACGAGCTTAAATACATGTAAGGGAGCCAGTTCTAGCTCTGCTCAAACTCGTATGCAGCCAATAGCATAAGTAGCGTAAACCCTAGGACAGGGATCCTAGGAATCAGTCATCCACAACGTAATACCAATATCGTACAACAATAGAACTCGGGAGCAAGCGCATAAGACATATCACGTACAACAATAGGAAGCATCAGTCAGCCGGAACATGAGGCAACAAGATCCGAAGTCCATGACATATTACTACTGACATACCGAGTCATCACAAGTATGTCAGAGTTCACAACCGGGCCGGGCAGTCCAAGGACAAAACGTAACACTTATGCCCTACCATGAAACACCCACGCACAGACCCAATTATCAGCGCCCACCACCGGATCTAGTCAGTGGCAAAGAAGAATATGAGGTCGAGAAGATTCTAGACTCTCGGCGTTTCGGCAGAAGTCGCAAGTTGCAGTATTTGGTCAAATGGAAGGGATACCTGGACTCGGACAATCAGTGGGTCGATAAAGATGACGTGTTCGCAGATGACGCCATTTGGGAATTCAAAAGTTCCAACCCCACTCGTGAAGCACATATAAGCACAGGGAAATCCCAAGAGGCGTCCCCATCTCCTTCCTCTACTACCACCACTACTCATGCACCCTTCCTCACCAGTCAACTTCCACTATGTTGTCGATACCAGTCTGGCAGCTCCTTACCGAGCACAGTCCATGCCATTGTCACCCCTGTCGTCTACCCTCTCCGTTCACCAACGAGGAAGTCATCCTACTTCCCCCGCGTCATCCCGAGTTCCTTTGCCGTCCCCCACTCTTTATTCCGAGACCAACCAGCCCAGTTGCCTTGGAAGCAACTACGTCCCCACCAGAGTGCCTACTCCAGCAGGCGACGAACAGGGCTATGTGCCCAGCCGACCAGCAACCCCGCCGGGTCCCGACGAAGGCAGGGATCCGTACGACCCAGCCGAACACCTCAAGACGCATCCGTATCTACGTTACGCCACCCATCTCACCATGACACTCGGAAACCCCCCCGCTATGCGGACCCACCAGGGAAGCTCTCACACTACCAACGCCACCTCAATCTGCGCTTCGCTGCGATCAAGAGGAGGAACATGTGTCGAAGGCTGAGGATCGGCCAGAAACTCCCCCGCCCAGGGGATATCAGTTCAACCGGGGAGTACATTACATTCCATTCCAGATTCGAGACACTCAAGAACGGCTTTGGCCAGCCCAGTATACTCAGCTCATTCTCACCGCTGACCCCTTCGTCCTGGCCTTCCACACCAGGAACAACCAGCAGTACGGCAAGCCTGTCCATGCCGTCCCCTACTTCAAGGGACAGTCCACTTCCCCCACTTATACCGACAACGACCTCACGTTCCTGCTCTCTGACGCGGGATTAGTCAACTCGGTCGACCAAGCGCTCCTTCATATGAAGGACCTCACTCTCGTAGCCAAGGTGCACCGCTACCGGTGCATGACCCTCAGCTGGCGCGCCCAACAGCATCAAGTGGTGGCTGAACAGATGAAGTTGGAGCATATAGAGGTTGAGAGGAACCAGTGCGTAGCTCAACTCCAGCGTGCTCACACAGTCAACCGCATCGAGAACGAATGATCCTCATTCCACCGAGGTCCTCGAGTGGAAGAAGATGCCAAGGAGATAGAGGTGATTCGTCACATGCGGTCCCTCGGCATGAACCCCCTTGCGGTCATGCGTGGTCAAGCTGGGGCTTGAGCCTGAAAAGGGGGTGATGTTACATTTCATTCTTGGACTGCCCGGCCCGGCTTTGGACTCTGACGTATTTGTGATGACTTGGTATGTCAGCAGTAATATGTCATGGACTGCAGATTGTGCTGCCTTGTGTTTGGATGACTGATGCTTGCTATTGTTGTATGAGATGATGATTACTATGCTGACTGGGGCTCCTATTGTTGTACGCAATGTGGATTACGAGAACTACTGCACATTCTATTATTAGTTTACGCTACTTACGCTATTGGCTACATACAAGTTTGAGTGGAGTTAGAACTGACTCCCTTACGTGTATTTAAACTCATAGTACTACGGACCAGGATCCCCATCTTGGTCTTCTTTGAATACCACTCTCCAACTTGTCTCGTGTGCTAGGAGTCCGAAAGACTCCTAAGTGAACTAGCTCCGGCATATCCCTTTGAAACCAAGGGGGATCCCTGTGACCTCACTCCCCAGTTCCCTTGTGAATGGTGGATACGCTGACCATGACCTACCCCCCAGAAATCATGTGTCACCTAGTCTTTGAGTATCTCAACTCCCGCTGTTACGGACGGACAATACGAGGTACGAAGTGGATGCTTACTATACGGTTGTGACTACGGTAGTAAGCAGAGATTAGTCACAGACTTCAGCATCAGTCAGCACGAGTAGTACTAGCATGTGATTGTTAGTATTACTCATTACTAGTACAGTGGTAGTAGGGTTCGAGCTACTTACACTATATGATATCAGACTCACAGAGAAGCTTTAAAGCTGCCTCTTTATATGTATAAATAGTGGATAGAAAAGACCAAGATGGAGTATCTTGGTCTTCTTCTAAATACCACTCATCTCTCATCTACTTGTCGAGCCTTCGAGCTTCGAACCTTCAGATCCCCTTGACCTTCGAGTCTAAGGTCATCATCATTTCGTCTCAACGAGTCTTCGTTGCTTTGGTCCTCGCTCTTAAGTCCCTTTGGATCGCCTTAGTTGTATTTCAAGGGATCCTCAGAACCTACGACTATTGTTCCAAGAACCACTAAGTCGTGAATGCCCCTATCGAGTCCAAGTCGGACTAACGCCGTGGTAGCATAACACCCACGTTGCAAGACCGTACAAGTGCTACTACATCATTGACAACCCTCATTGGAGGTACATACGTAAAGTCCCGAGCCCACCTCTGAATGTACCCCTTGATCTTCCCCTCTATACTTATCGTGACCACCTCGGAGCCTATCAATGACATCCTGCGGTCTTCCCCGACAGTCCCGATAACCACCGATACCACCCCAAAGGGAACCCACATTACACAGGCGCCTAAGTCAGGCCAACGTCCGTGGTAGACGTTACATATGTGACACATGACCCTTCTCTCTGCATCAGAAACATCTCCCCTCTGCAACCATCCTTTGCTTCTCAGCATCTGTGAGGGTTGCATGGGCTCTAGTGCGGCTAATGTCCATGGCATTTGGGTCATGCGCCTTGTTAAGGGCTTGGACCCACTGGTCTCGAGTGTGACCTCCTTGTTTCTCATTTTGTTGGTTGCACGTGAGATGGGGCTTCAGCATGAGGTACTTGGCTTGCTGAAGCCATGCTGCTGCCTTCCATTGGTCCCATGTAACGGGGTGTTGGAAGCGCATCACGTTGATCACGAGGTTATCAGGGAGTCCCACTTGGAACTTTTCAATGACGTTGGCTTTGTCTGCATTATAGCCAGCTTTTGTTGCGAGATTTTGGAATTTCGTGATATACGTGTCGATATCTTCACCAATCATCTTCAATTTATCGATGTCTTGGCATGCTCTGGTTCATTCGGTGGTGTTGGTGTAGGCGTTCATGAACCGGTCAAGGACCATGTTCCATAGGTTCTCTTCATTATGCAGTACCCCTGCTGCTATCTGGGTGTCCAGCCACGCGGTCTGCTCATCTACCCAATCGTCCACCAGATGCCCCCTCATGTACGAGAGGAAGGTCATGGCTCATGAGTAGGGTACTCTAAGCTGCTCAACGGTTGGGTTCATTCCTTGATAAATTCGAAAGGATCAAAGAAAGTTTCGACTCTCCTCTCGATTTCCATTGAAGATGAGTGGTGGGTTGCCCCCAAGTTTGCCCCCTCCCAGTGCTGGTATTGCCCTGGGCGGGCCCACAGGGAGCGCACCTCCTCCTGGGGCACCGCCTCCAGGGCTCCACCTCCCGGACCACCTCTGCTGCCACCAGGGGCACTGCCGCTCAGTGGGCCTCCACTGCTACCATGTATGCCTCCACTAGGTCCAGCAGTTGGGCCAACGCCCAACCCCGTCATCGGCTGGGCACTAGAGCTATGAGTTGCTCTGCTCATCTGAGCAGCCGATCGACCTCCTGTAGCATATGGGTCTCCACTGCCCAAGCCAGAGGCTCCCATGGTAGTAAGGCTGGTGGCAACCTGAGTGTTGGTGGCCATCTCTGGCTGTATGGGAGTGAGGGTGGTTGATTCGTCTGGGTCAACGTTAATTCCTGTGATGTTGGTTGACCCGAGGGGTCCTGTGCCGAATTGTGGAGGGACAGTTTTGTAGGTGTACCACCGTCCTTGTTTTGGGTTGTAGTCAATATAAGCCCAAATACAAAGGTTGTTGAAGTAGTGGACTTGGTGGTATTCCTGGTTTTTGGCGTCAAAGATGAAGTACCTCTCTTGGTTACGACTTTCTTCCCAGATTACGGCCCCCTTTTTGTGGCTGGAGAGTTTGTCAGTCAGATACCGATCGATGTACTGTGGCTGGAATTTTGTGCGACTCCTACTAGTCGCCAGGGTTGTGAGAGACTTGACTTAATGTAACATTACCACAGGAACATTATATGCGATGTGCATGTCACTAAGTCGCTCAGGCCAAGGTAACGGGATAAGAAGTAGTCGGTCAAGACTAAGTTTGATGATGAACAAGCACCACACAGTCTCCTCAGACACGCAGGTGGTAGTCGGGGGGTTCAGGGGTTCAAGCACAAAGGCGAACCAAAGTCGTGCTCAAGTGAAAAGGCGAGCGTAAAGTCGTTTGTGGATTGACAACGATGTGGTATTACACAAGAAGTCACATCTACCATACAAGCTAGGTAGCATGTGACTTATATACTAGTACAGGATGTTTGTACACAACAAACATATGGCACGATATGTGGGTTCTGAGTAAAAGCAGAACAAAGGCATAGCTATAGTAAGAAACATGGTGATTGCGCAGTGTTATGTGCGGGTCAGCTGAGACCGGAGCGCCGTGAACTTTAATATACAAGGAAGGGGGCGTAAAGACGTATCGTGCAGCGAAGAGATCATCAGAAACGGTTGGGCGCATAAGGAATTATGGGCATATCAAGGTGGGGCATGGGAACGAGAAGCAAGGAATGAAGGTGTCCAAGGGAAGAATAAGGAAAATCATGACAGTGTGGCTGGAGACAATTGCGTGAGAAATGGCCCATTTTGTTACAGTTGTAACAAATGACATCCTTAGCGTTAATGACTCCTCTGCCCTGTGGGCATCCTCCTCCGCCTCCTTGAGGGGTGTATGGCTGACGCATGTAGTCGATCTCCTCAGATCCCACAAGCCTAGCACGGACTCGACCTGGAGTGGTGTCCATGGCATCAGGGTGGTTGCAGAATGACTGCCACCCTTGACAGGGCTGTTGCAGACGATTGGGCACGTTGAAAGTCCTAAGAGACATATTCCCTTGTTTTCCAGGTCCTCTGGGGGGTTTGTGTCCTCTGAGTTGGGTTTGGAGATGCATCCATTTGCACTGTTGCTTGAGTACTGCTGCCTTCCATTGACTGTAAGTGTTGGGGCTGTGGAAGTTGTAGGCGTTCTTGTATAGTTCTATAGGGAGGCCACTGGTGAATTTATCAAGCACTAGGGAGTTGTCAAATCGATACCCAGCTTCGTGTACGGCCTTCTCGAATTTGGCCACATAAGTATCAATGTCTTGCCCTTCCATTTAGAATCCCTTCTGAAGATCTTGTTGGGCGCGTTCCTTCTCTAGAGTGTTGGCAAAAGTATTCCTGAATCTGAGCTCTACAGCTTGCCAGATCCAGTTGTCGTAAGAGCTATGCTTGGCCTTGTATCCCTTGACCCATTTGGTGGTTGATAAGACCCATTCATTGACATGTTCTCCCTGTATATAGGTGAGAATTATGAGTGCTTTGTGATAGGGGAGTGTGAAGGCTGGGTTGTTGAAGTTTGTCTCGACAAATAGTTCCCACTGAGTCAGGAACTGTTGGACTTTGGTGTGATCCCCTGTGAATACAAGGGGTTCCTTGCCCATAAACTTCTCGGGGTGATTTCTGACAGAGACATTTGGTCCTGTAAACAGGGGTCCTCCGCCATCGTCTCCTCCACCTCCTCCTCCTCCACTTGCAGGAGGGTTGTTGCTGGGAGGTCCACCATGACTAATACGTGCAGGTTCCTTGAATGTGAGGGGTTGTTCAGTGATGGTAGTGGTCATGTTGGTGGGAATCAACTCAGCTAATAGTCCCAACTGCTGCTCTTCTTCTTCTTCCTGGGTTTCAAGGATACAGATTTCCTTGGGGTTGCTTGCTAGTGATGGGGAGGGTGCTGGTGTCTTGGGTGTAGGGGATTGGACAGGTTCTTCGGTTTCACTGTTGATGGGTCCCCACTGGTGTTGTGTGGTGATGCTGTGTTGAAAGATGTTGAGGCCTAGACTGGCGGTTGCCAGTTGCACTACTTGATGTTTTCCGTGAAGTTTGTCCCACTTGATCTCTGTCCAACAGAGGTTCTCAAAGTTGAATTCTATAGGGATTAAACTGGTGTTGTTGTTGCGATGGTTGTAAGGGACTACATAACCTGGGTCCCCTTTCTCTGTCTGCCAAAAGGTTGCTCCTAGGAATTTCTTTGGAATGTTACGTTCTCCTCTTCTGTCAATGTGATATGGTTGGAATGGTACCCAAAGGTCTCTAGTTGTAATCGTTGTGGAAGCCACGTTGAAGGATCTTGGTCATAATGTAACATCTACCACAGATGTTTGCCTGACTTAGGCACTTGCATGATGTGGGTTCCCTCAGGGGTAGTATCAATGGTTCACTGAGTCTTCGGGGAAGATGGCTGGATGTCTGCAATAGGTACCAGTAGAGTCACGATAGGTGTACAAGGGGAAACCTAATGGGATAGATGGAGGCAGTGTGCGGATGCTGCGAACGTATCTCCAATGGGGGTTGTCAAGGACGTAGTAGCACTTGAATGGTCTTGTGGTATGGGAGTTGAGATATTCAAAGACAAGGTGACACGTGGTATTTGGCGGGTAAGTCACGGTCAAGATATCCACCATCCACAAGGAGTTGGAATGGGGAAGATGGTCATGGGGATCCCCTTGGTCTCAGGGATATGCCAGAGCTAGTTCACTAAGGGACACTAGGCCCTTGTATAGACAATAGGATGGGAGTGGTATTTGAAGAATACCAAGATGGGGATCCTGGCCTGTACTACTGTGAGCTTAAATACACATAAGGGAGCCAGTTCTAGCTCCACTCAAACATGTAAGTAGCCAATAGCGTAAGTAGAGTGAATCCTAGTACAACAGTCCTAGGAATCAGTCATCCACATCGTAATATCATACACATATAACAATGGAGGGCGTCAGTCAGCACAGTAAGACACATCACGTCCAACAATAGAGACTATCAGTCATCCGAACACAAGGCAACAAGATCCAAAGTCCATGACACATTACTGCTGACATGTCGGGTCATCATGAACACATCAGAGTTCACAACTGGGCCAAGCAGTCCGAGAACGAAATGTAACAGTCCACCAGGTGCCCTCTCATATATGAAAGAAAGGTCATGGCTCGTGAGTAGGGGATTCTAAGCCGGTCGACGGTTGGGTTCATTCCTCGATAAATTCAAAAGGATCAAAGAAAGTTTCGACTCTCCTCTTGATTTCCATCAAAGACGGGTGGTGGGTTGCCCCCAAGTTTGCCCCCTCCTGGTGCTGGTATTGCCCCAGGCAGGCCCATGGGGAGCGCACCTCCTCCTGGGGCGCCACCTCCTGGAGCTCCTCCTCTGGGACCACCTCCGCCGCCACCAGGGGCACCGCCACCCAGTGGGCCTCCACCGCTACCATGTATGCCTCCACTAGGTCCAGCAGTTGGGCCACTGCTCAACCCCGTTGTCAGCTGGGCGCTAGAGCTATGAGTTGTTCCGCCCGTCTGAGCAGTTGATCGACCTCCTGTAGCATATGGGTTTCCACTGCCCAAGCTGGAGGTTCCCGTGGTAGTAAGGCTGGTGGCGACCTGAGTGTTGGTGGTCATCTCTGGCTGTGTGGGAGTGAGGGTGGTTGATTCGTCTGGGTCAACATTAATTCCTGTGATATTGGTTGACCCGAGGGGTCCTGCGCTGAATTGTGGAGGGACAGGTTTGTATGCGTACTGTAACACTACCATGGTGTTAGTCCAACTAGGACTCAGTAAGGGCGTTCATGACTTAGTGGAGTTGGTGAAGACGTGCGCAAGTCTCCAGAAGTCCATAGAATACCACTAAGGCAATCCATGCGATGCGGCAGCTTAATACGACGAGCGTGACGACCTGTCAAGACAGAATGGCCAGTGCTTAGGCTTGTAGGCCAAGGCAACGATAGAACGACGAGTGAGGTGCAAAGACCTGAGTACAATGAGGAATGTGGTATTTGAAAAGAAGACCAAGATGGCGTTCTTGGTCTTCCCGTACCCCTATTTATACATATGAAGGGGTAGCTTTAAAGCCCCCCTGTGAGTCTGATGTCCTATAGTGTAAGTAGCTCGAACCCTACTATCGCTATCCTAGGAATGAGTTATACTAGCAATCACATGCTAGTGCAACGTGTGCTGACTGAGTCCATGACTAATCTCTACTTACTATCATAGTCATAACCATATAGTAAGCGTCCACTGCATATCTCGTACCTCGTAAAGTCCATCCATGACATCACCCCCTTTTCAGCCATGGCGCCCATGATTGTTACGTTTCGTTCTCGGACTAACCGGCCCGGCTGTGAACTCTGACGTACTCATTATGACTCGGTACGTCGGGAGTAATGTGTCATGGACTTCGGATCATACTGCCTCGTGCCTGGATGACTGATGCTTGTTATTGTTGTACGTGATGATGATTTGACCTGCTGACTGATGTTTCTTATTGTTGTACGTGTTTCGAGTTACGATAGGAACTGCGCATTCTATTATTAGGATACGCTACTTACGCTATTGGTTACTTACGAGTTCGAGCGGAGCTAGAACTAGTTCCCTTACTTGTATTTAAACTCACAGTAGTACGGACCAGGATCCCCATCTTGGTCTTCTTCGAATACCACTCTCTAACTCGTCCTCTGTGCTAAGGGCCTGCAGTTGCCCTTAAGTGATCTAGCTCCGGTATATCCCTTTGAGACCAAGGGGGATCCCCGTGACCTTCATCTCCATCTTCCTTCGTGAATGGTAGATTCGCCGGTAGTGCCTTACCCGCCTGGAACTACGTGCCACCTTGTCTTCGAGTACCTCAACGCTCGAACTGCCCGACCGACTCACTGTTACTACATCGTCGATAACCTCCAGTGGGAGTACGTCCATACCGTCCCAAGTCCGCCTGCAGGAGTTCCCATAGAAGAGACTCTCTATACGTATAGAGATTCCACCGGCACGTACCAACCTCATCCCGCCGTATTCCCACAAGCAGATACACACAGATTCTATCCCCGAGGGAACCCACGTTACAACAGCGCCTAAGTCAGGCAAACGTCCGTGGTAGACGTTACATTAAGACCAAGATCCTTCAACGTGGCTTCCGCAGTAACAACCCGCGACCTTTGGATTCCGTTTCGACCGTATCACATCGACAGAAGAGGGGAACGCAACGTCCCCAAGCAATACCTTAAAGAAGCCTTTTGGCAGACAGAACAAGGAGACCCAGGCTACGTAGTCCTTTACACTTACAAGGACGGCAAAACCGGACTCATCCCGGTAGAATTCAACTTTGAACATACCTGTTGGACCGAACTTAAGTGGGACGCGCTCCACTACAAACTACAAGTCGTCCGACCAGCCGGATCGAGTCTCAAGCTCGACATTCTACAAAGCGAAGTCACCACTCGAGATCAGTGGGGCCCTATAGACGGACAAGAGGAAGAACCAGTCCGCTCCCCTACCCCCAAGACACCCGCACCATCCCCTTCACTGGGAAGCAACCCAGAAGAAATCCGTATCCTCGAAGCACAAGCAGAAGAAGAAGAAGCACAACTAGGGTTACTAGCTGAGTCCATCCCCACAGACATGACTACTACCGTCACCGAACAACCCGCCACATTCCAGGAACCCGCACGCATCAGCCGCGGAGAAGGACCCCCGCCAGGAGGGCACGGGGGAGGAGGAGGAGGAGACGACGGAGGAGGAGACCCAGGAGGCCCCCTTTTTACGGGACCAAATGTGTCAAGTGGAACCAAGCCCGAGAAGTTCATGGGCAAGGAACCCCTCGTCTTCACCGGAGACCGCACCAAAGTCCAACAATTCCTCACTCAATGGGAGCTATTCGTGGAAACCAACTATGACAATCCTGCGTTCACCCTTCCCTATCGCAAAGCATTAATCTTCTTGACCTATATTCAGGGAGAGCACGTCAACGAATGGGTCCTTTCTACCACTAAATGGGTCAAGGCCTACAAAGCCAAGCACGGCCCTTACGACAAATGGATCTGGGAAGCTATCGAACTGGGCTTCCGCAACACATTCGCTGACACTCTCGAAAAAGAAAGGGCGCAACAAGAGCTCCAGAAAGGTTTCCGCATGGAAGGACAAGATATCGACTCATATGTTGCCAAGTTCGAGAAGGCGGTCCGAGAAGCTGGATACCGCTTCGACGACTCCCTAGTCCTCGATAAATTCACCAGCAGGCTACCAGTAGAACTCTACAAGAACGCCTACAACTTCCACAGCCCAAACACATACGCACAATGGAAGGTAGCGGCACTGGAACAACAACGCAAATGGATGCATCTTCAGACGCGTTTGGGGGGACGTAAACCCCCGGGGCCCGGTAAGCCAGGCAATACTCCCTCAGAACATTCAACGCTCCAAACCGTCCACAGCAATCACGCCAAGGATGGCAGGCGTTCAGGAATCACCCTGACGCCATGGACACCACGCCAGGAAGGGTTAGAGCCAGGCTCGCAGGATCCGAAGAGATCGACTACACCAAACCCCCGTACACCCAACAAGGGGGACGACCGAATCAAGGAATCATCGATAAGAAGAACCTCCTTTGTTACAATTGCGGCAAAGCAGGCCACTTCCAACGCGACTGTCGGCAACCCCGCCGCCCGCGCAACAACGCGAACTGGCAACCACGCCAAGGACGCGGGGCGTTCATAGAAGAAGTCCAAAGTGTAGCCGAAGAACCCCTAATCCAATTCGAAGATGACGGCGGCAGTAGCCGCGGCGCCCGCGCCACCACTGATACGCCACAAGAACGGGCGACCAGCTGGATAAACGGAGTTCGGAATCTCGATGACGAAGCCAGGGACCTGGTAGTAAGGGACCTATTGGGGCGAGAGGATTTTCAAAGCGCCTAAACCCGACGGCCTGGGTGAGGGCATTACGGTGTAACTCTGTGTTCATAACGCGCTATCAATCTATGCATGTTCCAGTTTCATTGCGCGCAAGTTACGCCATGGCCGACAAAAGAGCATTAGTGGACTCCGGAGCCACGAACAACTTCATACATCCGGACTTCGTCAAGCGAATGAGGCTAGGCTCCAAAGAGCTAGATCGTCATCGGAAAATCTGGAACATCGACGGCACACATAACAAAGGGGGCAAGATCACCCACTATGTGGACCTAGAAGTACAAACCAAAGGAATTATCAGAGAAATGAGATTCCTAGTCACCGACGTAGGAGGAGAAGACATCATCTTGGGGTACCCCTGGCTAGCAACCTTCCAACCCGACATCCAATGGGCCACTGCTACCCTAAACGAAGCTGAGTACCCAGTAGTTCTGCGAACCACAAATCCCTCAAAGCCTCGGATAGATCCGGTTATCGCCAGGCTAGTACTCGAGAAACTGCTACTACCAAACAAGCAAAAAATCGAAGAACAGCTCAAAAAGGAGTGCGATCTCGAAGACACTCGCCTTCGCGCAACGATGTCCACAGAAATGGCAATTGAGGCCAAACAATACACGGAAACAAGAGCGGTACCGGAAGAATATCAAAGGCACGTCAAAATCTTTAGTGAAGAAGAATCGAACCGATTTCCACTATCAAAACCGTGGGATCACGCAATCGACTTCAAACCAAACGCCCCGGACACCATCGACTGCAAGGTTTACCCCATGAGCCAAGCGGAAGACGTAGCGCTTAAGGAATGGATCGACGAGCAACTAGCAAAAGGATACATTAGACCGTCGAAATCCCCGTACGCATCATCATTCTTCTTTCATTAAAAAGAAGGACGGAAAACTACGCCCCGTACAGGACTACCGGAACATCAACAACTGGACTATACGCAATCAATACCCTCTCCCACTCATCCCAGAACTCATCGCCGATCTAAGCGGAGCTTTCATATTCACCAAACTGGATATCCGCTGGGGATACAACAACGTAAGGATCAAAGAAGGGGACCAGGAAAAAGCCGCGTTCAAGACAAAATACGGACTCTTTGAACCAACGGTAATGTTCTTCGGACTAACCAATTCCCCGGCGACCTTCCAAACCATGATGAACGAAATCTGCAAAGACCTCATCGCGTATCACGAGACAAAGGGAACGACCATCAGGGTATACATGGACGACATAGGCATAGCAACTCGATCAACGGAACAGGCACATATCGACGCGGTACACGACATACTAGACCTCCTAGAGGAAAACGACTTATTCCTCAAGCCGGAAAAGTGCATCTTCCACGCCCCTAGCATCGATTACCTGGGGGTAATCATTGAAAAGGGGGTGACACGCATGGACCCCGTCAAAATTTCCGGCATCAAGGACTGGCCAACCCCTAAAAACGTCAAACAGGTGCGATCGTTCCTAGGCTTCTGCAACTTTTACCGCGCCTTCATTCGAAATTTTGCCACGCACGCACGACCCCTCAACAAACTCACACGCAAAGATACCGAATGGACATGGACAACCGCGGAACAAGAAGCATTCGACAAGATCAAGAAGCTCGTCACAGAAGAACCAGTATTGGCACACGCGGAAGCTTAAAGATCAATTCGAACTAGAAGTGGACGCCTCGGGATTCGCCGTAGGAGCAGTACTACTCCAACGCAAAGAAGATGGCAAAAGACATCCCATAGCCTACTACTCGAATACTCTCAGCGCGGCGGAAAGAAACTACGACATTTACGACCTGGAACTGCTAGCAATCGTCAAAGCACTAAGGAACTGGCGACATTACTTAGCAGGATCTCCGCACAAGATCAAAGTCTTCTCGGATCACATGAACCTCCAATATTGGCGTTCCCCACAGAAGATCAGCCGCCGAGTAGCCCGGGAAGTACTAGAACTCTCTGAGTATGATATCGAGATTCACCATATCAAGGGAACGGCAAATGGAAGAGCCGACGCTCTATCTAGACGCCCGGACTACGACCAAGGAGAAAGAGACAACGATCAAGTCACAGTACTACCCGATGACATCTTCGTCAGGGCCGCAGCAATAGATACGACAGAAGACCCTCTTCGAATCAACGCCACTATCTCGGTACAAGAGATGGAGAAGACAAATCCGGTATACGCCCAGGACAACGACAAGCTCCGCCCTTGGGTAGACCCGCACGGACTGAAAAAGATCGAAGGCACCTGGTATAAGGACGGACGACGGGTGGTCACAGGGGGACTCCTTGAAAAGCGAGAACTCATCAAAAACCATCACGACCCCCCAGTATACGGACACCCGGGAATCAGTCGAACCATCAAACTCGTGGAAAGATACTACTGGTGGCCAGGCCTCAGGAACGAAGTCATGGAATATGTCAAGGGTTGCGCCGATTGCCAGCGCATCAAGGTCAACACTAAGGCCATCAAAGCGCCACTGCGCCCAATCTTCCCAAAACCCGAAGCTACGCCATTTGAAACTATCGCCCTTGACTTCATCACTAAACTTCCAGAAGCACAGGGTTGCGACACGATCCTCACGATAACGGACCATGACTGCACGAAAATGTCCCTCTTTATCCCCTGTCAAGAAGAGATCTCGGCCGAAGGCACAGCCGCATTATACGTCAAACACGTGTTCCCTCGATTCGGACTCCCGGGCAAAATCATTAGCGATCGAGACCCCCGATTTGCCTCCAAGTTCACGCGCGAACTCTGCAAGATACTCGGCATCGAACAGAATATCTCCACGGCCTACCACCCAAGGACGGACGGACAATCAGAACGCACAAATCAATGGCTGGAGCAATATCTGCGATTCTGGGTCAACGAACGACAAGATGACTGGATCCACTATCTCCCTATGGCTGAGTTCACGCACAATAATTGGCCCAGTGAAACCACTAAAGAATCTCCGTTCCAGCTCCTTATGGGATACAACCCCCGTGCTGATTGGACCGACAGGCCATCCCCGATACCCCAGGTGGCGTTAAGGGTCAAACAGTTCAAGGAACTCCGCCAGCGCGCGCAGTCACTGATGATCAAAGCGCAGCAGGGGTGGATCAAGGCCAAAGATACGCCCAAATTCCAAATTGGAGACCAAGTCTGGCTCGAAGGACGCCACCTACGTACACACCAACCAACGGCAAAACTCGCGGCGCGACGCCACGGCCCCTTTAAGGTCGCTCAGGTGATGTCCGCAGTCAACTATCGACTAGAACTTCCCACGCAGTGGCAGATACACCCAGTGTTCCATGTGGACCTCCTGACGCCTTATCGCGAAACACTCACGCACGGGCCCAATTATCAGCGCCCACCGCCAGATTTGGTCAACGGCTGAAGAAGAATACGAGGTCGAGAAGATTCTAGACTCTCGGCGGTTCGGCAGAAGTCGTAAACTTCAGTACCTGATCAAATGGAAGGGATACCCCGACTCGGAGAACCAATGGGTCGACAAGAACGACGTGTTCGCCGATGACGCGATAAGGGAGTTTAAAAATTCTAACCCCGCCAGAGAAGCACATATAAGCGTAGGAAAACTCCAAGAGACGTCCCCATCTCTCCCTCCCACTCACTCACCTACTCATGCGCTCCCCCTCCCCAGTCAACTTCCGCTATGTCGTCAACACCGAACTTTCGGCACCTTACCGAGTACAGTCCACGCCATCGTCACCCCTGTCGACTGCCCTCGCCCTTCACCAGCGAGGAGATCGTCCTCCTTCCCCCGGGCCATCCCCAGTTCCTTCGCCGACCCCCACTGTTTATTCCGAGACCAACCAGCCCAGCCGACTTGCCTCCCAGTACATCCCAACCCGAGCGCCCACTCCAGCAGGCGACGAACAGCAGGGATATGTCCCCAGCCGACCAGCCTCACCCCCGGGACCCGACGAAGGCGGGGACCCGTACGACCCGGCGGAGCGTCTCGAGGCGCATCAGTATTTACGTTACGCCACCCATCTCACCACGACACACTCGGAAACCCCCCCGCTTTGCGGACCCACCGGGGAAGCTATCACACTATCGACGTCGCATTCACCCGCGGTTCGCCGCGATCCAGAGGAGGAACCTATGTCGGAGGCCGAGAGTCGTGCGGAGACACCCCCTCCAAGGGGGTACGAGTACAACAGGGGAGTCCACTACATTCCCTTTCAGATTCGCGACGCTCAGGAACGTCTTTGGCCCGCCCGGTATACTCAGCTCATCCTCACCGCCGACCCCTTCGTGTTGGCCTTCCGAGCCAATTGCAACCAGCAGTACGGGAAGCCCGTCCACGCCACCCCTTACTACGACGAGCAGTCCTCTGCCCCCGCTTACACCGACGACGACCTCACGTTCTTGCTCTCCGATGCAGGACTAGTCGACTCGGTCGACCAGGCGCTCCTCCACCAGAAGGACGCGACCCTCATCGCCGAAGTGCACCGCTACCGCTGTATGACACTCGGGTGGCGGGCGCAGCAGCATCGTGTAGCGGCGGAGCAAATGAAGCTGGAGAGGTTGGAAATAGAGCGCAACAGGTGCGTTGCCCGACTCCAGCGGGCGCATGCAGTGGACCGCATCGAGAACATTCGGGCCTCGCTTCATCGTGGGCCCAAGGCGGAACAAGACGCGGAGGAAATATCCCGCATCAGAGCATTGCGCTCCGTGGGCACCAACCCCCTTGCCGTCATGCGTGGTCAAGCTGGGGCTTGACGCTGAAAAGGGGGTGATGTTACGTTTCGTTCTCGGACTAACCGGCCCGGCTGTGAACTCTGACGTACTCATTATGACTCGGTACGTCGGGAGTAATGTGTCATGGACTTCGGATCATACTGCCTCGTGCCTGGATGACTGATGCTTGTTATTGTTGTACGTGATGATGATTTGACCTGCTGACTGATGTTTCTTATTGTTGTACGTGTTTCAAGTTACGATAGGAACTGCGCATTCTATTATTAGGATACGCTACTTACGCTATTGGTTACTTACGAGTTCGAGCGGAGCTAGAACTAGTTCCCTTACTTGTATTTAAACTCACAGTAGTACGGACCAGGATCCCCATCTTGGTCTTCTTCGAATACCACTCTCTAACTCGTCCTCTGTGCTAAGGGCCTGCAGTCGCCCTTAAGTGATCTAGCTCCGGTATATCCCTTTGAGACCAAGGGGGATCCCCGTGACCTTCATCTCCATCTTCCTTCGTGAATGGTAGATTCGCCGGTAGTGCCTTACCCGCCTGGAACTACGTGCCACCTTGTCTTCGAGTACCTCAACGCTCGAACTGCCCGACCGACTCACTGTTACTACATCGTCGATAACCTCCAGTGGGAGTACGTCCATACCGTCCCAAGTCCGCCTGCAGGAGTTCCCATAGAAGAGACTCTCTATACGTATAGAGATTCCACCGGCACGTACCAACCTCATCCCGCCGTATTCCCACAAGCAGATACACACAGATTCTATCCCCGAGGGAACCCACGTTACAACAGCGCCTAAGTCAGGCAAACGTCCGTGGTAGACGTTACAATGATGCTGGCGAAGGCATGGTCCCACCATCCATCCCTCCTGTACTTCCTCGATCCTCTTCAGTGCATTAGCCATCTCAAGCCTGAACTTACTGTGCCCCAGCTCTCCCTTGATCCCTCCAAGTGCAGTGGCAAGTTGGTGAAGCCGCTGCTCCATCCTCTCAGCCTCGTACGCGTACGAGCAGTAGCGGTGGATCTCTGCTTTGAGGCTCACATTGTGGAGCTCATTGACAGCGTGGTCGAGACAGGGGCGGTTGTGGTACCTGCCGGCAAAAAGGTGCATATCCTCTTGAGGGTAATGCTCCTTGCCGGTAGCCTTGACATGAGGCTCAGCATAAAGCGGCTGCGAGTAGACCTTCTCGCTGTCCTCCACCAGTCCGAGTATGATGGGATCCGAACCCATAATGACTTGGATGTACGTGGCCTGGTGCATCTGTCCTTGTCTGTTATGTTCTGTGCTCGGACTGCCCGGCCCGGTCGTGGACTCTGACATATTCGTGATGACTCGGTATGTCAGGAGTAATATGTCATGGACTTCGGATCTTACTGCCTCATGTTCCGGCTGACTGATGTTCCTTACTGTTGTACGTGATATGTCTTATGCCTCTCCCTCCGAGTTCTATTGTTGTACGATATCAGTATTACGTTGTGGATGACTGATTCCTAGGATCCCTGTCCTAGGATTCACGTTACTTACGCTATTGGTTGCATACGAGTTCAAGCGGAGCCAGAACTGGTTCCCTTACGTGTATTTAAACCCTTAGTATTATGGACCAGGATCCCCATCTTGGTCTTCTTCGAATACCACCGTCTAACTCGTCTCTCGTGCTAGGAGTTCCCTGGAACTCTTAAGCGAACTAGCTCCGGCATATCCCTTTGACCAAGAAGGGATCCCCGTGACTTCTAATCCCCAGTTCCTTCGCGAATGGTGGATACGCCGACCGTCACTTACCCCGAAGGTACCACGTGTCATCTCGTCTTTGAATATCTCAACTCCCGCGTCGCAAGACCCTACAAGTGCTACTACATCGTTGATCATCCCTCTTGGAGGTACATTCGTAAAGTCGCCAGTCCTCCACCCAACGTCCCACTCGATCTTCCCCTTTACACTTATCGAGACTCCCTTGGGGCCTACCAGCGTCACCTGGCAGTCTTTCCCGACTCTCCCGACAACCACCGTTTCCAACCAGAAGGGAACCCACATTACACCGACGCCTAAGTCAGGCTAACGTCCGTGGTAGACGTTACATTGTCTGTTGTTGATGGGGTAGTGGATGAAGTCCTCCCTGTTGTTATAATGGTACCTGTGGGGTGGCGGCCCCATGGTCGAGTGTTGGAGTCGGAAGAGAGGGAAGGGAGGCAGAGTGTCGGCTTGCATGCCACCTCGATACAAAGGATGCCCATGAGTATCACAGGTGTATGGGGTTTTGGCGGGGTCATCAGTGTCAGTAGCTGTGGAAATGAGAGGGTGCTCAGCTGGGTAGTGGTCCACTAAGCTCCCTCGGACTTGTTCAAGGATTGATTCCTCACCTCCTGCCGTTCTCTCCTCTCCCGCGTCCACTCTCGTTGCCTCCAAAGGGCTTCTCTCCATTGTTCGTCCACCTTCCTCAACTGTTCCCTCTGCCACTCCTCTGTCACCCGTCTCCACCACTGCTCCTCCCAATATGCCTCCCAATCGAATGTGGCTTGCATCTTGGGCTTCTTCCTCGGTTTGATACTCGACTTGTACTGGCAGAGGTCGAGATGAGGCATGCACAGACTCTGGGAGAGCTGCACGAAGCCTATCGACTTCAGCCATCGTAAGTGGGACCTTGTTGGTGCACTGGCCATCTTTGGTGAGAATCCACCAGGTGTCGGGATTGCTGGTCCCATCGGCATAGCTGGCCAGGATGGTGGACTGGAGAGCTGTCATGAGCTCTTTGTAGGTGATGGGGCCCGTGTTACAGGCAATGTGAGCGATGGCCTCGGCGGCAGAGGGAATGGACATTGTTGAGAGTATGGAAGAGAGGAGGCCAGCGTGGATATGGAGAGGGGATGATGGGGTTTGCTGCAGAGTTCCCACTGCTTTTAAGTGATGTGTGTGTCGGGGATTCGATGATTTGTACTCAGCTATGGCCTCATCCGTGAATACGTCCTCCTTATTGACCCACTGATTCTCCGAGTCAGGGTACCCTTTCCATTTGATCAGGTACTGCAAGTGTCGTCTTTTGCTGAAGTTGTCACGATTTTCCTTCTCTTCTCCCTTGGACGCTTCCGTTCTTTGCTTCCTATTCCCATACCCCACCTTGACACGCCCATAACTCCTTACACGCCCAACTGTTTCTGATGATCTCTTTGCTGCACGATGCATCTTTATGCCCTCTTCCTTGTATATCAAAGTTCATGGCGCTCCGGTCTCAGCTGACCCGCACATGACCCCACGCAATCACCATGTTTCTTACTATAGCTATGCCTTTGTTCCACTTTTACTCAGACTCCACATATTGTGCCATATGTTTGTTGTGTACAAACATCCTGTACTAGTATATAAGTCACACGCTACCTAGCTTGTACGGTAGACTTGACTTCTTGTGTAATACCACATCATTGTCAATCCACAAATGACTTTACGCTCACCTTTTCGCTTGAGCACGACTTTGGTTCGCCTTTGCGCTTGAACCCCTGAACTCCCCAACTATCACCTACATGTCTGAGGAGACCGTGTGGTGCTTGTTCATCATCGAACTTAGTCTTGACCAACTACTTCTTATCCCATTACCTCAGCCTGAGCAACTTAGTGATGTGCACATCGCACATAACATTCCTGTGGTAACATTACAGAAGTGCCGATGATCCAGAACCTTCTTGACCTCGTATTCCTCTTCTCCTCCTGCCAAATCTGGTGGTGGGCACTGGAAATTTTCTCCATGCATGAGCGTCTCGCAATAAGGAGTGAGGAGATCGATATGAAACACAGGGTGGACACTCCACTGTGGGGGGAGGTCCAGTCGATAGTTCACAGGCGACAACACTTTGTTGATTTTGAACGGTCCATGCCTTCATGCTGCTAACTTGGGAGTAGGTTGATTAGTCCAGAGATGTCTCCCCTCGAGCCACATGTAATCTCCGATGTGGAGTTTTGGTGTATCTCGGTGTTTTACCCATAGTGATTGTGCCTTTTTGATAAGGTCATACACCTCCTTTCTTGCTTCTTGGAATTGCTCGAGTCTCGTGGTGACCTGTGGGATGGGAGAGGGCTTATTGAGCCAATCGGCGTGGGGGTCATATCCCATAAGGAGCGAGAATGGGGACTTCCTTGTTGCTTCGTGGGGCCAATTGTTATGCACGAATTCCACTATAGGCAAGAATGCCGCCCAGTTATCTTGTTGCTTGTTGGTCCAGAAGCAGAGATATTGCTCCAGCCATTGATTCGTTCATTCTGATTGTCCGTCCGTTCAGGGGTGATAGGCCATGGATATGTTCTGCTGGATTCCTAGTATCCGACATAGTTCCCTTGTGAATTTGGACGTGAATCGGGGGTCTTGGTCACTGATGATTTTCCAAAGCGTTTGAATACATGAGTGACGTACAATCTGGCAGTTTCCTCAGCTGATCTTTCTTCGGTGCATGGAATGAATACCGATGCCTTGGTACAGTCGTGATCCATGATGGTGAGGATGGCATTGTTTCCCTGTGAGTCAGGGAGTTTGGTGATAAAGTCCAATGCTATGGTCTCGAAGGGTAGTGCATCTTCTTTGGGGGTTATGAGCACTAGAGGGGCCTTGGTGGGGCATGTGTTGACCTTATGTTGCTGGCATTCCGCGCACCCTTGTACGTAGTTTCACATGTCTAGTTTCAGTTCTGGCCACCAGTATCGTCATTCCACTAACTTCATAGTCTTTGCGATACCTGGATGTCCATGTACCGGTGGGTCATGGTGGGCCGAGATGAGTTTCCGTTTCTCTTCTAGTGAGCCGGTGATGACATACTTTCCCTGTTGGTACCATGCTCTGTTGACGTACTTCAGCTGTTGTGGATCTACCCAGTAGTGTAGTGTGATTTCTGTTTGAGGGGGGTTTTGTGCGGCTTCTACTATAGTGGTTTTCATGAACGCATCCTCAGGGAGTACTACAACGTTTTCATTGTCTCGTTCTCCTTGGTTGTAGTCTGGTCTTCTTGATAGAGTGTCGGCTCTGCCATTCTTCTTTCCTGGGATGTGGTGAATCTCGAAATTGTATTCCATTAGTTCGAGTACTTCCCTTGTGACCCTCTGGCTTATCTTTTGCAGGAGTTTCCAGTATTGGAGGTTCATATGATCAGAATAAATTTTGATTTTGTGCGGTGATCCAGCTAACAGTGGTCTCCAGTGTCTGAGTGCTTTGACTATAGTGAGAAGTTCCAGGTCATATATGTCATAATTTCATTCCACCTCGTTCAAGGTGGCGGAGTAGTATCTGATCGGGTGTCGTTTGCCGTCTTCCTTCTTTTGCAGTAGGACTGCTCCGGTTGCAAACCCCAAGGCGTCTACTTCCAGTTCGAATTGATCTTCTAGTTTGGGGTGAGCAAGTACTGGTTCTTCTGTTACTAGGGTCTTGAGTTTCTCAAATGCTTGGTTTTCTTCATCTGTCCATCTCCACTCCGTATCCTTTCTTGTGAGTTTGTTGAGAGGTTTGGTGTGTGTGGCGAAACTGTGAATGAAAAGCCGGTAAAAATTGCAGAAGCCTAGGAAGGAGTGTACATCACGGACCTTGGTTGGTGTGGGCCAGTTCTTAATGCCTGAAATTTTTACCGGGTCCATGTGTGTTACCCCCTTTTCAAGGATTACCCCCAGGTAATCCATTCGTGGTTTGTTGAACAGGCACTTTTCGAGTTTGAAGTAGAGGTTGTGTTCCATTGCGACCTGTAGTACATCGCACACCGCTTCTTTGTGTTCTCTTTGCCCTGCTGGTTCCTTTGTTGCGATACCGATGTTGTCCATGTAGACCCTGATCGTTGTTCCCAGTCCTTCGTGTTTGGTGATGGTGTCTTGGTAGATGGTATTCATCATCATTTGGAACGTTGCCAGAGAGTTGGTAAGCCCAAAATACATGACCATGGGTTCGAAGAGACCGTACCATGTTTTAAAGGCTGCTTTGTGTTCATCGCCTTCTTTGATGTGTACATTGTTGTATCCCCACCAAATGTCGAGTTTGGTGTACGTGTGGGCTTGGCTAAGGTCCATGATAAGGTCTGAAATGAGGGGTAGTGGATACTCGTTGTGGATGGTGACAGCATTAATCTTCCTATAGTCTTGCACCAGTTGGAGTTTTCTGTCCTTCTTTTTGATGAAGAAGAAGGACGAGGCATAAGGTGATTTTGATGGGCAGATATACCCCTTTTTCAGCTGTTCATCCAGGAACTCCTTCAATTTGTTGTCCTCTTCCTGCATCATCGGATAGACTTTGCAGTCAATAGATTGTGGGGTGTTTTCCTTGAACTTGATGGCATGCTCCCAGGGCCTGGACAGCAGGAAGTGGTGGGATGCCTCCTCACTGAAGATCTTTGCAAATTGTTGGTAAGCGGATGGGAGTTCGACTTTTTCATAAAATTGCTTAGCTTCAATGGCTAATTCCATTGCCATAGTGCATAGCTGGCAGTCCTCACCAAGGTCTTCTAGGACGTTTTGTTTTTCCTCTTTGGTCATGACCGTGCCGATGATGTGGTATTCCTTTGCAGGGTTGAGGGATCGGATTATGACGGGCATCA
Source organism: Lactarius vividus (assembly GCA_021527035.1). NCBI lineage: Eukaryota > Fungi > Basidiomycota > Agaricomycetes > Russulales > Russulaceae > Lactarius > Lactarius vividus. The sequence continues at coordinate 116,591 of JAKELG010000122.1, forward strand.
TTCACTCGTGGATGGTCACGTATCTCCAGTTGATCATTGGTTCGTAGGTTGCCAACCAGGGGTATCCAAGTACTAGGTCTTCGCTTCCGATGTCAGTGACTAGAAAGTGCATCTTCTGTCTTTGCTGGTTAGTCTGGACGTTGAGGTCTATGTAGTGGGTGATACTGCCTGCTTTGTTTTCTGTATTGTCTATGTTCCATATCTTTTGCAGGTGTTCCAACAGTTGTAGTCTGAGGCCCATCCTTTTGGCGAACGAGGGGCATATGAAATGATCCATGGCCCCTGAGTCTACTAATGCTTTGATATCGGCCATTGCATAACTTGTGCGAATCGCGACTGGAATTTGAAGCGAACGATAGCAAGTCATGATTACAGAGTTACAATTGACTGCCCTCACCCAGGCCAATGGGTTCAGGTGTTCTGAAAACCCTCCTTTCCCCACATTTCCTGGAGAATGAGGTCCTTCACATCATCCGTCTCCCCTGCCACTCTAGCCAGCCACTCCTTGGCTCATTGTTGTGGGGGTGCCATGTTGGTCGTTCTTGCTTGGCTTTGCGGTTCCTCCTATGTGTAGTAGTTGGTTTTTGTCATCCGACTAGTGGTGGGTTTCTGACAGGGTTGTTGACAATTTCGTGAGAAGTGCCCCACTCAGTTACAGTTGTAGCAAATGACTGTGCTCATGTCTCGGGGCGGCGGTCTGCCTCCTCTACCGAATCCGCCACGATTGGGTCGTGGGATGAAGGAGCAATTTGGATCTCCTACTTCCACAACTCAGGCTTGTGTCCAGTCTGCTGAAGTGTCCATGGCATTTGGGTCGTATTGTGCGGGAGGTGGTCTTCGTGGTGGACCCCAGTTGGGAGGTTGTGGCATCCAGTGTGGTTGTGCCGATGATGGGGGTGTTTTGCTTTTGAAATTGTCAAGCTGCGCTTTCATGTGAATGTACTGCTTTTGTCGTCAGAGGGCACATCTTTTCCAGTCTTTGAACGTGTGTGGTTCATCAAGTTCATAAACCTTCATGAATAATGCTCGTGATAGTCCAGCCATAAAATGGTCGATAGTTTGTTGGTCATTCAGGTTGTAATGAACTTTTCTTGCCAGTCATTCGAACTGGACCACATACGCGTCTATATATTCTCCAACCATTTTGATTCCCTTTTGTAGTTCTGCCTGTGCTTGTTCTTCCTCGAGGATGTTGGAGAATCGTTTGGCAAACTCGGTTGCGATGTGATTCCACAGGGTCTGAGAGTATTGGTTCACCCCTCGTTGTACTTCTCAGTTCAGCCATTTGAGCATGGTCAATGTCCATTCGCTGACGTTGACTCCTTTGACATATCCTAGGAGTAGAAGGGATTGTCAATACTCATTTTGCATGATGGGGGTGTCCAGATTCATGCCCCAATACACATGCCATTGGGTTAAGAAGGCTTCGTATTTAGTGCAGTCTCCGTCAAATATGGTCAGGGGTTCACCTGATAGTCTATCCAATCTGTGTCCTCCTCCTGGTAGTCCTCCTCCTGGTGGTCCTTCTCCTCCAGGTGGTCTTCCTCCTCCCAGGAATCCCCCTCCTGTTGGTCCTTGTCCGGGGAGTCCTCCTGGTAGTCCGCTGGGTGGTGGTGGTGGGCCTGCTGGTGGATCCGGTTGGTCTGGCCCTATTGCTTGAAACAGTGCGGCATTGTCTGCGGTCATCCGATGTGTTACGTTCCACGAGGAACGTTCGGGGTAACGATGAGATTACGCCGGTAAGGATTGCGGCGCAATGGAGATAGAACCCAGATAAGGGCAAGGGTTCAGCCTTTTAGGAGATGGAACGATGAGCAGACGTACTAAGTCCACTAGAGGATGGCAGAGATGAGAGGTTGGACGCTATGCACTCGCGGTGGAATACAATTCGGTCACTGGATTGCAACGATAAACGAAACTGAGACAAAGAACAAGAGGCTACTACAACAGGTCTCTTATATTGTACAGACTGGTGTTTTTCGTGACTATTTTCTGTTATGAACTCCTATGTGCTACATCGATTCTGATGAGCTGGCAGTCTTGGACATGTCATACTTTCGTAGATACTCCGCTTTCCATCACGTGTCACGTGCACATGACACAGCCCCCTCTCTAGACTTGCACGCTCCACACGCTTCTTTGTCAATTCATCGGATTCTATCGGGATTAAGGCAATTATACAGTTTGGGCCTCGGGGAGTGAATGGTGCGAGCGGGGCAGGGCGCCCCAAACCCAGGGTGATGGACGGGTACGTGGCACCGAGTCGAGTGTTCACCACAGAGGACATGTGGTTGTGGACAGAGACGTGCGGTATGTCCCTCGCTGCAGTACAGACAAATCGAACCCCTCGGTTCTTCATCGTGCAGTATCGGACGTCTGAGAGAGGGATCGTGAACTGGGGCGGGTTCTCTAGTACGAGGAGGGATGGGCAGAGGGGCGAGACCTTCTAGATGATCCATATGGGCTCTGAAACGGTGGTTGTCAGACCCTGGTTCCGTAATATGATAGACATCTAATCCCCTGGGCAATGGCTGGGGGAGGAATGGATAGATCCTGGATGTTATGTTAGAAGCCCGGAGACGTGTATCTATTCCTTTGGCCTCCGCCAACCAGTCGTTCCATGCAATATCCAAGTCGTGCATCCTCGCAAAGAGGTCTTGCTTCTGGCACATTGACAGGCAGAAGCGATGGACGTCTCCCGCCACTCTGGGATCTGCCGTAAGTGCGAGTGCTCGGTCTACCTCATTGCGCGCAGGATGTCCTTCGGAGAAGAGGGCTAAGGAATGTCCTGTGGGGTCCTGGCCTCCAGTCTGGGCGGCATAGCCATAGCGTATAGGGGCTTGTAATACTGAGGTCTTCCTTTTCCTTCGGTCCCTAGGATGACGGGCTGTTCGTGCTGATTAATGACAAAATGGATATAAGGTATCAGCCCACGAGACCCATCTTCAAAAGGGATATTGAAGGTGTACGGTTCCCCCCGTCGCACGACTCTCCACCTGACACCTGGGTGTTCGGGACCTGGGGTAAACACGGGGCGGAGATCGGTAGTGGCTCCGCCCTCGCCTGAATCTGTGGGGGTAACGTAGCTAGATGTCGGGAGTGACGATTCCGTGCTGGGGGCCGTGGTCGAATTGAGGGGGATAATTGGCGACGGAGTTACTTCTGGATAAACAATGGGAGGAGGGACGTCGTCAGGATAGACCCCATGAGCGCAGATCCTTTCCACAACGAGTTCTTCAACTTTGTCATGCTGTAGTCGTTCTCGCTGATTAGCCCTAGCTCTAGAATGACGGCGCCAGCAACCGTCCAGTTCCTGATATGTAGCATAGCCGAACGAATCATCTCTAGTATGAGGGGTATCGGCTCTGGCGTCGTGGTCATTAGCTACCCACGACCAGGCCTCCACCTGTCGCTCAATAAAGTCAGTAGCGGTGGGGGATAGTTCCCAATGCTGGACGCAGTAATGTAGAGGGGGATGGCGAGGTCCGTATCCGAAAGGGTCCATCTCGATGTTGTTGACTTGGACGCTTGCTTTCCTTTCTTTATATTCTCTGACCATGTCTGGTGCATGAACGTCCGTAGCCAGTTCCCAGCTGTCATGAGCGTCCGAGTATCCTTTCCAGTGGATGAGATATTGGAGTTTCTGTGCGCGTCCCAAGCGTCTTTCCCCCCTTATTTCTTCCACTTCCCATTCTTCTTCTCCATCGATAATGTCCGGTGACGGTTCTTCGAAGTTCTTTCCATGCATCCTCGTTTCTTGGTATGGTAGGAGCAGGGAGGCGTGGAAGACATTATGTATCTTCCAGTGCTTTGGGAGGACGAGCTGATATACCACTTTAGAAACGACTTTTGCGACTAGGAATGGTCCGTATCTCCTTGGTGCTAATTTGGCAGTGGGGTGGGTCGTTTTTAGGTTTGTTGCTTCCAGCCAGACTTTCTCTCCGACTCTGTAGCCCTGGTAATTTGTCTTATCGATCCACGATTCCTGGGACCTTTTCATTGCTTCTGCGGCCACTCTTTGGACTTCTGTTAAGCGCTGTAACCTCTCCACCGCGGCTTCCGAATTCGCCTTATGGCCACTCAGCTGGTAAACTCGTGGTATGAATCCGAAGAGCAATTCGAAGGGGGTTTGCTTCGTCGTTTCCGACTTCCATGCATTCAGCGTATATTGGGCGATCGGTAGCCATCGGGCCCAATCATCTCTGTGATTCCCGAAGATGCGGAGGTACTGTTCCAGTCGTTGATTTGTTCACTCCAACTGTCCATCCGTTTGTGGGTGATATGCTGTACTCAGGTTTTGCTCTATCTGTAAGATCTTCGTGATTTCCTTGAATACTCTCGCCGTGAAACGAGGGTCTCTATCCGATATGATCTTCTGAGGGAGTCCGTAGTGCGGGAGTACATGTTCCAGATATAGTCGGGTGACTCCTAGAGCGTCTATCTTTTCTGAGCAGGGAATGAAGATACTGCATTTCGTGCACCCTTGATCGGAGATTGTTAGAATCGTGTCATATTTTTCCGATGGCGGTAATTTTGTTATGAAATCTAGGGCGATGGTCTGAAAGGGTAATTGCATTTCTTCATGCATGATTGGATTTAGTGGTATCTTCGTTCGATTCGGTACGTTTTTGTTGGCTTGACAGGGGGCACAACCGTTCATGTAATCCCTTACATCTTGTTTCATCTTGGGCCACCAGTAATGTCTCTGAATGGCATCTAGAGTTTTCGTGATTCCTGCATGTCCTGCAGTCGGGGTGTCGTGGAAGGATGAAATCACCCCCCTTCTAAGGTCTTCATTGTCCACGATGATGAGGCAGGAGTCACGAAAATATAGTGAGTCTTCTGCGTGAATACTCCCGGTGGTTGCCAGGGCTGCAAGAGCGTCGGAATGAGCTGCTTGGGCTGCGCGTAGGCAGTCGTCGAGGGTCGTAATCGTCAGGAGTTCAACGAACATGGACTTCAGAAGAACTACGACGTCGGTGTTATCAGTGGCTCCTTCTGGGATGAACGATGGGTGTCGAGACAGTGGGTCAGCGTGGAGGAGATGACCCAGACGATGGATCAATCTGAGGTTGTAATCTGCGAGGACATTAACCAAGCGCGCAACACATTGGCTGATCTTTTGGGGATGTTTGTAGTGCAGGAGATTTGCATGATCGATATAGACATCGATCGGGAATGGACTTCCGACGAGAAGGTGTCTCCAGTGCTCAAGTCCTCGGACTAAGGCTAAGAATTCTTGATCATACACGTCATAGTTCCTTTCTGCGTCTGTAAACGTTTTAGAAAGGTATCCCACGACCTGAGATTTTCCACAAGGGTCCTTTTGCATTAGGATAGCACCGGATGCGAAAGCCAAGGCGTCGGTCTGTAATTCATAGGGGAGTGAGGGGTTGGATTGGCGTAGGGCTGGGCGACTCGTGGTGATTTGCAGTAATTTCGTTAGTGCTTCTGTGTGCTCCATTGTCCAATTGAACACTGCATCCTTCTTCAATAATGCGTTTAGGGGTCATGCTATTTCAGCAAAGCCAGGGATGAAGGGCCTCTGATAGTTGAGGACTCCTAGCGTAGACCTGACTTGCTTCACAGTGGACAGCGTCCGTGGCCAGTCTCGTAGTCTGCTAACTTTGTCATCCCCCATACGTATGACACCGCTCTTGATGGTCATGCCCAGATAATCGATTTCGTGGGTCTAGAAGGCACATTTTGATAGCTTCAGGAAGTAACTTTCCTGTATGAATATTCTGAGCACTGCACGTACGATCTCTCTGTGTCATTCAATGTTTTCTTCCGTAGCTATGAGCACGTCGTCCATGTAAACATAGAGCTCTCCCGGGTATTTGTCTAGCAGAGTCTGCAGCATGCGGTTCATAGCCCTGAAAAATGTAGCAGGCGAATTTGTCAGGCCAAAGAATATGACCATGGGTTCGAACAAGCCAAGAGGCATTTTAAAGGCGGCCTTCCATTGGTCTCCGTCCTTGATTCGAATATTATTATATCCCCATCGTATGTCGAACTTGGTAAAGAGGCTTTTGCTTCCTAGCAAAGTGAGGATGCTTTCTATGAGTGGTAATGGGTATTCGTCGCGCACTGTCCAGGCGTTGAGAGCCTTGTAATCTTGTACCGGTCTAAGTTTTCCATCTTTCTTCTTGATGAAAAACAGGGGGGAAGAATACAGGGACTTGGATTCCCATATATACCCCTTACTTAGATGTTCGGTCAAAAAAGCACGAAGATGCTCCAATTCAGAGACGTTCATAGGATACAGTTTCGTACCAAGACTAGATGGGGCTCCCTCTTTCAACACGATAGCATGATTGTCTTCTCTGCTGGGGGGAAACCGTTGTGCGGCCGCTTCCGAGAAGACAATGGCATATTCTGAGTAGGCATCCAGAAGTACCATCTGTTTGTTAGCTCCGCTCCCAACGGCGATTGCCATCTTTTGTGCCACCGTTTCTTCGATCCTTTCTCCTCCCTGTTCCAACCGGAATGGTCCTCCCCCATAAGTCCTTTTTCCCCAGTCAATAACGGGTTTGCTGACTTCGAACCATGGTAGTCCCAAGATAATTCGGCAAGATCCTAGATTCGTGACATAGAACTGCAAAATTTGTTTCTCGGGTCCATCCCATAGCGTAAGTAGGCATTGCCGAGTCAGCGCCCCATTGACATTTGTAGTTCCATCGGCATTGCGTACGTTTATCTGTTCAACGGGCGTCGTGATGAAGCCAAAGTATTTTACAGCACTTTCATCGATGAAGTTTCCTGATGCTCCTGTATCGAGGAGAATTGGTATTTTCTGATTGGATCCGATGACGTCTACATGGAAAGTAAGGGAATTGTTTCTGACACTTTGCAACGTATTGATAGTTTCGTCGTCTTCATTAGATGTGTCGAGTAACAATGTAGAGATCAATGCCTGGCGATTGGCTGATCCCAATTTCAACAACGTAGTCCTCGCTTCTTCCACCGATGGAACTGTGTCAGTATTTTCCTTTTTCTCTGGCGTCTCGATGGCGTTGACCTTCTGTCCGGATGTCTGTCCCTTCAGACATTTATTGGACAAATGTCCTTGAGCCATGCAGCGGAAGCACCGCCCTTCCCTCTGGCATTTTTCTTTTTCTTCCAGCGTACGCTTTCTTTGCCATGCAGGTTTTCCTGGTGTTTGGACATTATCCACGTCCATGGGAACTACCTGACTGTTGTTGTTGGATCTCGATGGTTTTGGCGTCTGCATAGGCCCGGTCTGTGGGACGCTCTTTCCCCCGTTTATCTGAGCAATAGCGTTTGTAATAGTTCTGAATCTCTGAGACTCTTCCCTGGCTGCTTCTTGCCATTCTGCCATGGTCTTCGGCATCTTCGGTCGACGTAGGCAACCAATGAGCAAGCCCTTTTTCAATCCCCTCCTGAAGAACTCCAGAGTGCCGCTGGCGTCTAGACTCCAATTGGTGGCAGTGGCAAGACGTTTGAAGGTGGCAATGTAAGAGTCTACGTCGTCATTTTTCATGGTGAGCGAGATCAACTGTTGATGAGCGTTTTGCTCGCTAAGCATATCGGTCCAAGCTGTTTTGAAAGCTGTCTCGAAGGTAGTCCAGAGAGACTCATCCGTTTCATCTAGCTTAGGTACGTGCGTGGTTACGCTTTTGTCTAGGTCTCGGCTAATTTTATCAGCCCAGTCGTCAACCGTAGGTCCTTGGATGTACGACAAGGTGAGTCCGACGCATGAATATGGGACGACCATGAGTTCATGAGTTCGATTGATACGCTTGAACTGATGGAACTCTCTTAGGAACTGAGTACTCTTATGCCTATCACCAGTAAATTCCTTTGGTGCCTGTCCTTTCAAGGCTCCGGTTTCTAGTTTCGTAGTCATCTTTGTTGGTGGCGGAGTGGAGACGTAGGGGATGATTGGGATAGCTGGAGGGAGAATCTTTGAATGGGTATGCTTCGTTCCTTTTTCTTTCTGCAATTCTGATTCTGACGACGAGCTGGAGTTTTTAGATGTGTGTGTCCTCCACATATGAGGATCGTTCGACGTAGTTCCTAGAACTTGTAGCCCCCACAACGAGGGGTTTTCAATGCGATTGGCGTTATGAGTATACCAGTCGCGCCCTTCTCCATAGACTTCATACCAAGTGTCTTCAGATTCGAAATACCCAACGTCGATGGCTTGTCTGTTGCCAGCGATGAGTCTGTAGCCTCTAGAGCCCTCCCAGAAGCTCCCTCCTCCAGATAGATTGTTGACACTAGGGGTGGTCCTGCATACTATGACGCGCCTTTCGGTGAAATCAGTAGGGTCTTGTGTGGGTTCAATAAACACGCAGTCAGTCGAAGGTTTCGGTGTGAACAGCGTCGATTGCGTCTGTTCCAGTGTGGCTCCGCGGAAGCGCTAGCTCCTCAGTCCGTGCCAAGTTCAGTAAGTCAACACCGTGCACAGCGAGCACGGGTCCAGGAGGTGGTCTCAGTTTTTGTTACATTCCACAAGGAACGTTCGGGGTAACGACGAGATTACGCCGGTAAGGATTGCGGCGCAATGGAGATAGAACCCAGATAAGGGCAAGGGTTCGGCCTTTTAGGAGATGGAACGATGAGCAGACGTACTAAGTCCACTAGAGGATGGCAGAGATGAGAGGTTGGACGCTATGCACTCACGGTGGAATACAATTCGGTCACTGGATTGCAACGATAAACGAAACTGAGTGTAACGTCTACCACGGACGTTGGTCTGACTTAGACGCTGTTGTGACGTGGGTTCCCTCGGGGGTGAAACCTGTGGTTGTCCGAGTGCTCGGGAAAGACTGCGGGGTGAGGCCAATACGTGCCTGTAGAATCCCTGTAGGTGTACAACGTCTCTTCTATGGGAACGTTCGGGGGAGGACTGGGAACTTTGCGGATATACTCCCAGTCGAGGTTGTCGACGATGTAGTAACAATGGGTTGGACGAGCGGTACGGGAGTTGAGGTATTCGAAGACGAGGTGACACGTGGTACCAGGTGGATAAGTCACGGTCGGTTGATCTACCATTCACAAGGAAAGATGGAGACACGGTCACGGGGATCCCCTCTTGGTCGTAGGAGGATATGCCGGAGCTAGTTCACGTAGGGACACGGTGAGTCCCTAGTACAGAAGACGAGTCGAATCGGTGGTATTCGAAGAAGACCAAGATGGGGATCCTGGTCTGTACTACCGCGAGTTTAAATACAAGTAAGGGAACTAGTTCTAGCTCCGCTTGAACTCGTAAGTAACCAATAGCGTAAGTAGCGTATCCTAATAATAGAATGCGCAGTTGTTATCGTAACTCGTAACACGTACAACAATAAGAGGCATCAGTCAGCAGGTCAAATCACAATCACGTACAACAATAGCGAGCATGAGTCAACCGAACACGAGGCAACATGATCCGAAGTCCATGACACATTACTCCTGACGTACCAAGTCATCGTGAATACGTCAGAGTCCACAACCGGGCCGGGCAGTCCGAGATGAAACGTAACACTGAGACAAAGAACAAGAGGCTACTACGACAGGTCTTTTATATTGTACAGACTGGTGTTTTTCGTGACTATTTTCTGTTATGAACTCCTATGTGCTACGTTGATTCTGATGAGCTGGCAGTCTTGGACACGTCATACTTTCGTAGATACTCCGCTTTCCGTCACGTGTCACGTGCACGTGACACGATGTCCGGTAGCGGGGTTTATAGGATTGAGGATGGCTTTGGCTTCTTCTCTGATGCGTCATACTTCTTCCATGGTTTGGACTTCTGTGGCCATGGGACTCCTGATGTGAATTTCTTCTGGGACTGTGATGTGTAGGGACTCAGCTATGTGGGCTAACAGGCTTGAGTCGTCTCCTGTTCCTGGTCATATCTCACTTTCTGTCGCGGTGTGTTCTTCCACTGGTTCTTCATGGCTTGATTCAGATGGTGCTTGTTCTCTTGGTTGTTCCTCCTGGTCGTCGCTTTCGCTATCTCCGTCCAGTGACCCCCAGTCCTCTCCTTGGAGTTCTCTTGAGTCAATGTTGCAACAGTAGTGTCTTCCAGCTGGTTGAACAACGTCCCACCGGTTGTCTACAGGATTCCACATAACTTCTGTCCAACAGAAGTTTGAATAGTTGAACTCAACTGGTTGATATCTGATGGGGTCTGTGGGGAGGTCGACAAAGTACCCAGTGTCCCCTCTGTATGTTGGAACGTAATAAGTACGTAAGGCCCTTATCTATAGCAGTTATGACATTACTGCAAGTATGCTTTCCTATTACGGTAGTTAGGATATGTACTATACTGGGCGCAATTCGCCTCTGAGAGAAAAGAAGCCTCATGGCTAAGTTGAAGTGGTAATTTACGTCAGGCGTATGTAAAAACACAATATTGTGGACGCCTGTACTCATCACTTTTGCGCTTCTGGACATGGTGGGGCCATAGGGTATATAATGCCTCCTATGGGGAGGGAGGCGAATACAGATTCACTCTCTTTCTCACTTGTGCACCCTCTCCACTCTATAGTCTCTCAACCTACTCAAAGGTGAGGACACCATTCCTGATAGCTGCGTGAATTGCTGTGCTTCACTGTATTCTCTCCACCTGGCTGCTCCCAGGAATTGTCGCAGTACTGATCTTTCCCCTCTTGTTTTGAGGCTATATGGACAGAAGTTTCTCCACTGCTCTCTTGTAGTGAACGCCACCTTTGGGGATCTTGGTCTTAATGTAATGCTACCACAGCGTTAGTCCAACTAGGACTCAGTAAGGGTGTTCACGACTTAGCAAAGTTGGTGAAGATGTGTGCAAGTCTCCAGAAGTCCGTAGAATACCACTAAGGCAATCCACGCGATGCAGCAGCTTAATACGACAAGCATGATGACTCGTCGAGACAGAATGACCAGTCCTTAGGCTCGTAGGCCAAGGTGATGAACAGCATAGGTGGAGACGCATACTCACAGTGAATCAAGAAGTACTGTGGTGAGATATGTGAGGCACAGGGAAGCAGAGATCTTGCAAGGTAAGCTTAGAGATGTCTGATAGCACAGAGTGAGAACTGGGTGATATTACAAGAGTAAGAGACATACCTGATAGCACAGAGTGAGAACTGGGGCTATCAGGGCGTACATGGTACACTATTTATACAGTCTAGAGACAATGACGCACTTGTACAATAAGGGCGTTATACAATAGACAGAATACAATAAGACCCGGAACAATGAGTGGGTCAGAACAAAGGGAAGTACTTAGACAATAAGTACAATAGGGAATCCAGAACAAGGATGATATCATAGTGACATCACAATAAAGATATAAAAAAAGGATAGTCCAAAAGTGTAGTACAATAACAAGTCCAGAATAGTCCATGTGATGTCATTTGTACAGTGATGTCATAGATAAAGTAAAAGTCCGAGATTGTGATGATCATACATCTAATCTACATAAGTCCTGTATATCTAATCTAAAGCAGTCCATTATCTGCGTGTCCATAGAGCCACTAAGTGCGCACAGGTCACTTATCAACACAAGGCAACAATAGAATGACGAGCAAGGTGTGAAGACCCGAGTACGATGAGGAATGTGGTATTTGAAAAGAAGACCAAGATGGCGTTCTTGGTCTTCCCATACCCCTATTTATACATATGAAGGGGTAGCTTTAAAGCCCCCCTGTGAGTCCGATGTCCTATAGTGTAAGTAGCTTGAACCCTACTATCGCTATCCTAGGAATGAGTCATACTAGCAATCACATGCTAGTGCGACATGTGCTGACTGAGTCCATGACTAATCTCTACTTACTATCATAGTCATAACCATATAGTAAGTGTCCACTGTGTATCTCGTACCTCATTAAGTCCATCTGTGACATGTACCACTGTCCTTGCTTTGGGTCGTAGTCAATATAAGCCCAGACGCGAAGGTCATTGAAGTAATGGACTTGGTGGTATTCCTGGTTTTTGGCATTGAAGATGAAGTACCCCTCTTGATTGCGGATTTCTTCCCAGATAACTGCTCCCTTCTCGTGGCTGGAGAGTTCATCAGTTAGATACCAATTGATGTACTGTGGCTGGAATTTTGTGCGACTCCTACTAGTCACCAGGGTTGTGAGAGGCTTGACTTAATGTAACATTACCACAGGAACGTTATGCACAATGTGCGCTTCACTAAGTTGCTCAGGCCAAGGTAATGGGATGTGGGGCAGTTGGTTAAGACTGAGTCAGGTGATTCACAAGTGCCACACGGTCTCCTCAGACACACAGGCAGTAGCAGGGGTTCTGGGGTTCAAGTGCAAAGGTGAACCAAAGTTGTGCTCAAGCAAAATGGGCAAGTGTAAAGTCATTCATGAGATGACAGTGATGTGGTATTACACAAGAAGTCAAGTCTACCATACAAGCTAGGTAGTGTGCGACTTATATACTAGTACAGGAAGTTTGTCCATGATAAACACATGGCGCAATACATGGATCCCGAACATAAGTAGAACAAAGGCACAGTTATAAGTGGATAAGTGGTGATTGCGCAGGGTCATGGGTAAGTCAGCTGAGACCGGAGCGCCGTGAACTTTAATATACAAAAGAGAGAGCGTAAAGACGTAACGTGCGGAGAAGAGATCATCAGAAACAGTTGGGCGCGTAAGGAGTTATGGGCATATCAAGATGGGGTGAGGGAATGAGAATCAGGGAACAGAAGCGTCCAAGGGAAAGAAGAGGAAAATCATGACACTTGCATCTCATTACCTCAGCCTGAGTGACTTAGTGAAGCGCACATTGTAACGCTTCCACTGTAGCGTCAGTCTGACTTGGACTTGTAGAAGGGCATTCAGACTTAACAACGGTCTTGTCGGTACACGGACTTGTCAACATGACTGTAACATCATGAGGGATCCCCTAAGGGAATGCATATGCCTCTTGAGTGAAGATCCTCCTTGAGGATCTTAGCGATATGAAGACAAAGAGAAGAGTTCAAAGCAGTGGATTGAAGAAGACCAAGATGGGGACTCTTGGTCTTCACAACTCATCTTATATACATGTTGCGGGTTGCTTTGAAGCTCCCCTCCAATCGCCTATAACCAATGGCCTAACTAACTCAAACCCTAGTACAACTATCCTAGGAATCAGTCAGCTGCCTTTATAGTATGACATCATGAGTCCACAACCAAAAGCCAAGGCCATTATCATACAGAAATCGAGACAAAACGTGACATCACCCCCTTTTCAGCTTGTGAGGCCCACCTCATGCATCCTCATCTGCCTTCCTGCCCCTGTCCTTCCACTCCTTTTCCATCTCATCCTCCATATGGGTCATGATGTTGGCACACTCGAGGTGGTAGATGCTAGCGAGCTTGGTGTCCTTTGCATCCTCCAGCTGCCAGGTGAGGTCGTTGATGCGCTTCTGCAAGCGCATTTCCTCATACGCAGCCTGCCAGAAGCGGCACACTTCCTTGGTGAGGGTTACATCCCCCAGGCACTCCAGGATTTTGTTAAGTGGGTAGTGGTTGATGATGAGGAAGAGTTCCTCATGGGCAATGAAGGCGTGGGTGTCACGCGGGAGCTGGGGAGCAGCATACATGGGCTTACCATAGATGAAAGGAGATCCCGGGACTACTCTGAGAATGAATGGGTCCCCACCCCATACAACCTGGATGTGACTTGCCAAGGTGGTAACACCCCTGGGGAGACGGACCATGAAGGGGATGGCGTGCATGCCCTGGTTGGCGCAGAACCCCTCAGGGACGATGACCTGCGAGGCAGGGTCATCCGCAGCGATTCACGTATGACTAGCCGCGTGGGGGGCGTTGATGTAGCCCTGGTGCATGGGGACCCTGCAGGAGTCGACAAGGTGCGGAGTGGCTGCAGGGTCATCAGCATGCGGTTGGATGTGAAGGTATGGGTGTCGGAGGGGGTAGTGATCTTCATCGTCGTCCTCATACGCACCGACATCCAATACTTTCTCCTTTCCCAGGCCATGTCCATCCTCTTCACTGCTATGTGCAGCTGCTCGTCCTGCCACTGCCAGGCCGTCGCCTTCCACTCCTGCTTGTACCTCTCCATGGCCTTGGGGTCTTTCAGCACATTGCAGAGCTGATTGAAGTCCGAAGAGCTCATCTTCGGTGATGGGCATCTGGGTGAATTGTTGGCCTGTAGCCAGGTTGACAAGGTGATAAGCTGGTCCCAAATCTCCAGTGACAGTTCCGGTTGTGGGCAGAGGGAACCACTGGAGCACCTGCAGGGAATCTTCAATGGTGACGGCACCCTCAGCAGATCCACCAACATGGTGGTGGGTGACTTTGGTCATGGGAGCAATGGTAGAGGAGAGGAGGTTTCGGAGGATGGCATCGTTCTGAGATCTGGTGCGAGGCATAGGATGTAAAGTGGAGAAGGGTGGTCAGGACTTAATGATTTGAATGGCCGTCCTTTTATCCGTTCTGGCCTTGGGGTTGATTCGTTTGTACTCCGCCATGGCTTCTTTGGTGAATATGTCATCCTTATTGACCCACTGATTCTCCAAGTCGGGGTACCCCTTCCATTTGATCAGATACTGGAGTCACCTTCTTCTGCCAAAATGCCGAGAGTCCAGAATCTTTTCGACTTCATATTCCTCCTTGTTATCTACCAAATCCAGTGGTGGGCATTGATAGTTTGGCCCATGTGTGGGCGTTTTGCGATAAGGTGTGAGAAGATTGATGTGAAAAACAGGGTGGATACTCCACTGCGTGGGAAGTTCAAGGCAGTAGTTGACAGGGGACATCACCTGTACTACTCAAAAGGGCCTGTGGTGCTTTGCGGCCAGTTTTGCAGTTGGTTGATTGGTTTGGAGGTGTCAGCCTTCCAGCCACACGAGGTCCCCTTCTTTATACTTGGGCATATCTTTGTGCTTGACCCATGACTTTTGTGCCTTGAACATGCACGCGAAGGCACGCTTCCTGGCCTCCTTAAACTGTTCTAGTTGTAAGGCCACCTGCAGGATGGGAGATGGCCTATCTATCCAATCAGCTTGTAGGTTATATCCCGATAGAAGGAAGAAGGGAGACTCTCATGTGGTGTCATTTGGCCAATTGTTGTGTGTGAATTCTGCCATTGGTAGATATCGTACCCAGTTGTCCTGTGGCTTGTTGACCCAGAAGCGCAGGTATTGCTCGAGCCATTGGTTGGTTTGCTTGGATTGCCCATCAGTGCAAGGGTGGTATGCCATGGAGATATTTTGTTGTATCCCCAGTATTTTGCAGAGATCGCATGTAAACTTGGACACAAACCGGGGATCTTGGTCACTGATAATTTGGGATGGTAATCCGAAGTGAGGGAAGACGTGGGTGACGTACAATCCAGCAGTTCCTTCTGCAGTAACTTCTTCATTGCAGGGGATGAAGATGGATGCTTTGGTGCAATCGTGGTCTGTGACAGTCAGAATGGAGTCATATCCTTGGGACAGAGGTAATTTTGTGATAAAGTTGAGTGCTATTGTTTCGAAGGGGAGTGCTTCTTGTTTCACATAGATTGGTTCTAAGGGTGCTTTTGTAGGCCTGTTGTTCACTTTGTGTCATTGGCATTCAGCGCACCCCTTGACGTAGTCTTGGATGTCTTTGCACATGTTGGGCCACCAATAGTGTCATTCAGTGAGTTGGGTGGTTTTGTTGATGCCTGGATGTCCATAGACAGGGGGGTCGTGGTGTGCAGAGATGATGGTTCATTGGTCGTGTAGTCCCCCAGTGACCACACATCTTCTATCTTTGTACCAGGTTCCTGTGATGTCTTTTAGTCTGTGGGCATCTATCCATGGGTTTAGCTTAGCTTTGTCTTGTGTGTAGATTGGATTTGCTAAGGTCATTTCATCGGGGGAGATGAATGTCCATTGGTAGGGGAGTGTTTCATCATCAGTGGTTAGGGCTCAGATGAAAAGTTTGTCTGGTAGTACGGTAACTTCTTCATTGTTGTGTTCCCCATTGTTGTAATCTGGTTGTCAGGACAGGGCGTCCGCACGTCCATTGTTTTTACCTTTGATGTGATGGATCTCGAAGTCATATTCCATGAGTTCTAGTACTTCTCGGGCCACTCGTCAGCTGATTTTTTGCAGGTTTCTCCAGTACTGGAGGTTGAGGTGGTCAGAGAACACTTTGATCTTGTTTTGGGATCCTGCTAGCAGGGGTCTCCAATGTCGGAAAGCTTTGACAATGGCTAGGAGCTCAAGATCGTAGATGTTGTAGTTGCGTTCTGCTTCTGTTAGGGTTGCTGTTGCGGTTGGACTCCAAGGACTCATCATACGGTACAAAGAGTTGAAGTGGACGCTTACTATACGGTTATGACTACAATAGTAAGTAGATATTAGTCATGGACTTTACGGATCAGTCAGCATGAGGAGTACTAGCATGTGATATCTAGTATGACTCATTCCTAGGATAGCGATAGTAGGGTTCAAGCTACTTACGCTAGTAGATGTAACCTTCAAGAGGAGCTTTAAAGCCACCTCTGCAATATGTATAAATAGTGGGCTGCGAAGACCAAGACAAACCATCTTGGTCTTCTTCGAATACCACTCATCTCCGACGCGCTTTCTTCGCAGGCCTTCGTGCCTTCTATCCCTTACCTCTATTATCCTGACCTTCGTGTCTAGGACGCTGGCACTTTCAAGTCGTCAACTCGGAGTTGCCCTAGTACTACTTGGACGAATACTGTGGATTGCACTCGTTGTATTCTACAGGGTTACGGAGACTCTGAGAGAGTCTCTTCGATTTGCTAAGTTGTGAATGCCTCTATACGAAGTCCAAGTTGGACTGACGCCGTGGTAGCGTTACATTAAGACCAAGATCTCCCAATCGTGGTGTTCACCACAAGAGACCAGTGGAGAAACTTTCGGACCTACAGCCTCAAAACCAGAGGAGAACGATCTGTACCGCAGAGATTCCTAGGTGTGGCCAGGTGGAGAGAATACAGAGGAGACACTGGATACTTCATTGACTTTCCAGGAGAAGCCGTCAGATACCGACCAGTTGAGTTCAACTATTCTAACTTCTGTTGGACGGAATTACGTGGAACCCCATAGAAAGTCGGTGGGATGTCGTCAGACCAGCCAGAAGGCACTATCGCTGTGACATCGACTCAAGAGAACTCCATGGAGACGATTGGGGATCACTAGATGGAGACAGTAGCAGCAAAGAAGGAGAAGAAGAGCAACCAAGAGAATGAGCACCATCAGAATCAAATCACAAAGAACCGGTCGAAGAACACACCGCTACAGAAAGCGAAGTCCGCCCGGGAACAGGAGACGATTCAAGCCTATTAGCCCATATAGCTGAGTCTTTACACATCACAGTACCTGAAGAAATTCACATACGAAGCCCAATGGCCACAGTAACAGAGACGATGGCAACAGAAGAAGTGAGGCACATCAGGGAAGAAGTGGAAGCCATCCTTAATCCCATTAACCCCAATACGGGACACCGAATGATGGCGGACGACGCAGCAATCTTCCGAGCTATAGGACCAGATCAACCGGACCCCCCAGAAGGACCACCACCACCAGGAGGACTCCCAGGGGGATTTCCGGGACAAGGACCAACAGGGGGAGGATTCCCAGGGGGAGGAAGACCGCCAGGTGGAGGAGGACCCCCAGGAGGAGCACCACCATTAGGAGCGGGAGTAGGACACGGTTCGGACAGACTATCAGGTGAACCTCCGACCGTATTCGATGGAGACCGCACTAAATACGAAGCCTTCCTCACGCAATGGCACGTATACTGGGGGATGAACCTGGACGCCCCCATCATGCAAAATGAATATCGACACTCCCTCCTCTTCCTGGGGTATGTAAAAGGGGTTAACATCAGCAAATGGACACTGTCCATACTTGAATGGTTGAACTGAGAAGTACGACGAGGAGTCAGCCAATACTCTCAAAACTTATGGAACCACATCACGACGGAATTCGCCAAGAGATTCTCCAACATACTCGAGGAGGAACAAGCCCAAGCCAAGCTACAGAAGGGAGTTAAGATGACGGGAGAGGACATTGACGTGTACGTGGTTCGATTCGAGCAACTAGCAAGAAAAGCTCACTACAATCTGAACAATCGCCAAACCCTCAACCAATTTACCGCGGGACTACCACGAGCCCTATTCATGAAAGTTTACGAGTTGGACAAACCACACACGTTCGAAGATTGGAAGAGGTGCGCACTGAGGAGGCAAAAGCAATACATACACATGAAGGCACGCCTTGACAATTTCAAAACTAAGGCTCCGCCATCATCCGCCCAACCACGGTGGAGGCCACAACCCCAGAATTGGGGACCACCAAGAGGACCACCACCATCCCGGTATGACCCAAATGCAATGGATACCTCGGCGGACAGAACTTGAGCCCAAGTGGCAGAGGTAGGGGATCCAAACCGACCTTTCATCCCCAGACCTCAACAAGGAGGATACGGAAGAGGAGGAGGGCCACCGCCCCGAGACATGAGGACAGTCGTCTGTTATAACTGCAACAGGATGGGACACTTCTCATGAAACTGTTCGCAGCCTCGCCCTTTGCCAACTACAAGCCGAATGACAGAAACAGATTACTACGCCCAAGAAGAACTGCCTACCCAAGCAAGGGTAGCCGCCACACCTCCCCCACAACAGAGAGCAAAAGACTGGCTGGCCGGAGTAGCAGGAGAAACGGATGATGTAAAGGACCTCATCCTCCAAGAAATGTGGGGAAAAGAGGGTTTTCAGAACGCCTGAACCCATCGGCCTGGGTGAGGGCGGTTAATTGTAACTCTGTAATCATGACTTGCTACCGTTCACTTCGAATTCCAGTATCGATTCGCACAAGTTACACAATGGCCGACATCAAAGCTCTCGTAGACTCGGGAGCCACCGACAACTTTATACGACCTTCATTCGCCAAACGAATGGGCCTCGGCTTACAACAGCTGGAACGCCCCCGTAAAATATGGAATATAGATAACACAGAGAATAAAGCGGGCAGTATCACTCAATACATAGACCTTGAGGTCCAGACTAATCAAAAACGCCAGAAACTGTGCTTCCTGGTCACAGATATTGGAAGCGAAGACCTAGTACTAGGATACCCCTGGCTAGCCACCTATGAACCCACGATTAACTGGAGATACGCCACCATCCATGAAAATATGCTCCCGGTGGTAATTCGATCCATAAATCCCACAGCGGAGTATCACGTCATTGGAACCCTCAAAACAGAAGAAAAACAAGGAATAGTGGAAGAACTCGCAGATGAATGCCAGATACGTACCACCGCAACTGAGTTAGCGATCGAAGCTAAGCAATTCCATGATAAAGTGGAACTCCCAGCCATATATCAAAAATTCGCGAAAATCTTCAGCGAAGAGGCATCCAATCGATTCCCACCGTCTCGACCCTGGGATCACCATTGAGTTCAAAGAAGGAACCCCGTTGGCCATCGACTGCAAGTCTACACTATGACACAAGAAGAAGACAGCAAGTTGAAGGAATTCCTAGATGAACAGCTGAAGAAAGGATACATTTGCCCGTCAAAATCCCCCTATGCGTCATCCTTCTTCTTCATTAATAAGAA